>DWLI01003532.1:0-11734 GCA_018249915.1 Cecropterus dorantes dorantes
ATTAAGTCAAATAGTATCAGTTACGTGGCATATACAAGTATCATACACACGAACTCATCAGTCCCGCCAATAACACCTACTTGAAATTTACGAGTACAGTTTTATCTTTATTCCGTGCTAGTTTTCGTAGCAAAACTTCATTAGGCGCTCAAACAAAATTCAATAAATATATATTGGTACACATATCCTTGAATTTATATATCTCATATTTTTGTTAGTGTTAGTTAGAATGATAAATACTTTAATAATTATAATAGAGGACATTTATGTATTTGAACTTTTTCGTTTAATACCTCCCAAATTCCATTAATAACATTAAATTTCTTCAACGGCGCGTAAAATTTACACGTTAGTTTTTTATGAAATTAAATAATGTAACGACCATTCCTCTATCTACTTAGTGAGTCGTTGTTAGAGGTCTTAGACCAACATGGACTTCATTTGTAATTAACATGAAATAGGATTACTCCAATCCCATATGGGGGCTAATGTACTAAATGTAATTATTTATTAAAATGGCATATTATATCTGATTATTTACATCTGAGGGCATTTTAATAAATAATTCTATCCCATCTTTATTATTAAAATTGACATACAGTTATAATAATATCGCTTTCTACAATAACAGCCTTGCAAATAATATTGAAAGTCCTGTGCCGTGGGTGTCATAAGCGCACATGAATTCGAATTCATAAATAGACGAAATTGAAATATTTATGAATATTAAGTTGATGTCACCTTCACGGACCGTCGAACCTAGCTCCCTCTGCAAGTCAGGTCAATATCGGTGACGTCGTGACACGGGTCGTCATTTTATTATTGTAAACATTCCATAATTCAATATTATTTATTTCTCCATACAGCAAGACACTCGCACGCAGGATGCGTTACCGCGTCTCGACCTCAATGTGTTGCCTGTGTACGCGATGGGGTACAATGGCCGCGGCGTGCGCCTGTCCGTGCTCGATGACGGCATCGAACACAACCACACGGACCTCCGCGCGAACTACGTTAGTTTCATTATCTCCTAGTACTTTCGTGTTCCATGTTGAAATCTCCGAGGTAAAAAGACGTATCTGTAGTCGCGTGTGACGCTCAAGCACGTGAAGGCTAAAATGGCGTATTTGTTGACATTTTGTTTCAGTTTATCGCAATCGCGGACCAATGACATAGAAATATATTTATTGAATATTCGACTAACATAAGTAATTACTTAATCAGGATTAGATTTCCAGCAATTTAGATACTAAACAAAGTCGTTTGAACCTTTGAACATTGCCACGCCCAAGAGCTCGCGCAAGGTTCGACTGAATTATGATCTCCTAGTGGTTGGCGCACAGTTGATCCGTGAGTTGAAGGCAATATTGACCACGCTCGGGCTCGGTTAATTTGGCCTAGCTGTGTATAAATAATAATATATTATCAACCAACCGCGTTCTTCACAGACATAATTACAATGAATACCGTTACATTTTAAAAGTAACTGTTTTATAATATTAGTATAGATTATATCAATGAACAATCAAAAGACTTTATTACCTGATTTAATTGAAGTTTTGTGCTAGAAATAATTTTAAATATTGCAATTTATTTGTCTTTTTACTCATTTCAGGATCCAGAAATAAGTTGGGATTGTAATGATCGTGATTCAGATCCTTATCCAAAACACGGGAAAAACTATAAAAATTCTCATGGAACACGTTGCGCTGGAGAAGTATGCTAATAATATATTCATGTTATATATAAATAATGAAATGAACTATTATTACTAATAATATAAATAAATATTGTGTATAGCCACTATTACTAACTAAACTTCGAAACGTTCGTAAACATTATTTCACTTTTATCTATTGTAAGTTATTTTTTCTACAAAAAGTTAGTTACATTAAGGAATCATTATTAATAATAATTAATTATTATTAATAATTAGATTTCATTAATATTTACCTTCCTGATTTAATTGGGTAATATGATTAGACATAATCCAACCATATATCAATAATATCAAAAAAAATACCATGTCGTCTTTTGTTATTGGTAAGTCTCTTTCATGCTCTACTTTTAGATAGCAATGACGGCAAACAACAAAAAGTGCGGCGTAGGCGTTGCCTGGGGGGCAAGAGTAGGTGGCGTTCGGATGCTCGACGGACGAATAACGGACAGAGTGGAAGGAGAGGCAATCGGTACGTTTTTATTTGTTTCATATTCGGTAAGGTCATGATTTTATGAATTCCTGGTATTTTTGATCGCCATGTTGAGTCTTAAATTGAAATGTTTCACAATGTTGGGCGTTGTTTGTTTGATTTATTTCGTGACCAAATAAATAACTTATAAATATGGTGCTAATTCAAAATTAATCGAGCTTTTTGACATCTATGACTTAATAGCTCGTAGCGGAATAGCTTTTATTTTAAATGAGTTAAATACGTGTAAAAACAAGTAATATAGTTTTTTTGTCTATATTACTCGATTTAACTTGATCTCGAATCGCGTTAGTAACCAAACCTTCACAATAAAAAATTTAATCGATGTGTTTTCCTTATCAATGCATTATTTTAAGTTTCGTGTACTCTTATTAGTAATCTATAGGTTGAATAGTTTTATATAAAACTAATCAACTTCAAAATGATTCAAATAATTAGGGCGAGCTCATAATTTATGAAATTCCACATAACTCGAACTGTGCAAGGCAGGTCTGCGACGTAACTATAAATTTACACAAAACAGTTTCTATGTATGTAACCAAAAAACCCACAATGTAAAGTTGGTCAAGTTCCATACACTTATTCTACTGCAGTACCCTTTCAGTTCATGTTTCCCTGGTAATTAGGACAAAATATGACGTAACAGCAAAACAAAACTCAAGTCTGAAAGAAAATGATGTTGATATTGCTCCTTCAGACATTTTGTACACACATTTATTGATTTTTTCCTTAGGCTATGCATGGGATAAAGTAGATATCTACAGTGCGTCATGGGGTCCCAGTGACGATGGGAAAACTGTGGAGGGACCGGGACGCCTGGCCGTGGAAGCGATCAAAAGAGGGATAAGTCGGGTAAGTGAGAATCGACCTTATTTTCTCCCATTACGAAACACATTATTTCCATTTCTTTATTTTAAAGCAATCGAAAAATTTATAAATTGAGATTTGAACTTTTGGTATTTTACGGAGTGTTGCTGAATACTTTATGTTACATAAATCTTGCTCGGCAAATAGAAGTTTCTAATTGAAGTATCTCATTAAAAATCTCCCTGAATTCGCATTTGAAGATGTCAAAAATCCTCTTCCATAGATATTCGCTGAGGTTACGAAAATGACATATATGATGTTATCACTTTGAGATAGTTTTAAAAATAACTGAACTTTTCTGCAGGGTCGTGATGGCAAAGGTACAATTTACGTGTGGGCGAATGGTAATGGCGGTAGCAACTACGATAATTGCAATTGCGACGGGTGAGGTGAAACTAACATAAAACAGTATTATACCTAGGTTTAGTTTTATTATCTTGCGCCTTAAAATTATGTTATGATTTCTCTGGTACATAATTTCGTTCATGTAATTCGGGTTCATGTAATTCTATTTGTTATAGCTACTCATCAAGCATTTACACAATTTCAATTGGAAGCGCATCTCAGCAAGGCATGTTTCCTTGGTACGGTGAAATTTGTTCGTCTACTTTGGCAACCGCATACTCTTCTGGTGCTTATAAAGATCAAAAAATTGTAAGTAAAAATAAAATTGTAAATCATAATAATATCTTTTTGTAACCATGAACTGATGCTTACCTTAAAAGTAATACTACTTTTTTCAGTAATTCTTAATTTTCGTATTATGTTCAACTTCAATTAAAGTCAAAATAATGAAAATTAAAATTATTATTATAATTACAACGCCTTAACCTCCCGTCTTTACATCTTAATTTTGTTTTTCAGATAACTAATTTATGACATCGATTTCATATCTCATATGACAAATGTTGTTATAACAATTATTGTAACTTCCTCAAAAACTTTTTGTTTCATATTTTTTACTGGGTTACTGTTAGCATATCTTCCGTACCATTTTTGTCAATAAGACGAGGACGGAATTATTTGGCAATGAAGCATTTGTAACTCTCTTTCTGATTCAACTATTAAACAAGGATGGCGTATAAGCTACATGTGTGAATGTTGTGTTACACGAAAGTTCTTATTGGTCTACACTTAAACGCAGAAAGAGAGATAAATATATTTTTTTCTTTTCAGGCTACAACAGACATACATGATTCATGTACAGTTGGGCACACAGGCACATCTGCAGCAGCACCGTTGGCAGCTGGCATTATTGCACTCGCTCTACATGCAAAGTAAGTCATCACTGAATTATCTTCTTGTACTTCTTCAAACCTAGTAAATAAAACGGTGCGGTCTGTTTGTCTCAATGCTCCCTCCGCGGGTAAAGGAGGAACCAAACGGTAAAGATGAAGAAAACTTTTTGATTTTTAAAATTAATATATATTATATTTTCTTTACAGCCCTGACTTGACTTGGCGCGATGTGCAGCATTTAATTGTATGGACATCGGAATATTTGCCATTATCCGAAAATACCGGTTGGCAAAGAAATGGGTAAACTTGAATAAAATACTTACTACCTTTAGAAATCTAAGAATCTAGTATTTTAATGCAATCATTTTATACAATACGGAAAACTTAAAAATATTTTTCAACAACTTGAGATCCTGATTCATACAGATGTATATTTTTAACACACTTTGTAATTTTCAGAATAGGCCTATACTTTGATGTCAGATTTGGATTTGGACTGTTGAATGCTGGTGCCTTAGTATCAGCGGCGCTCAACTGGACAAAAGTTCCAGAAAAAACAATCTGCCGCTCGCAGTTCGGACCGTAAGATTATTTCAATTTAGAAATCTCTTTTACAGTTCAGTTCGGAACGGAGAATTGCATTGCGAATAAAAATAAATTTAATTCCGTAATACGATTTAATTTAAATACACATCTCAATCCTTCTTATCTCTTATTTTAACCAAATAATAAAGTATCTAACCGATCGTAAATTCTAAGGCAGTTCGTAGATGGAGCCACATTTCTGTTTTACCAGTTTTAACCCGCAACCTCACGCTCGCGAGTGAAGGCTCAAGGCGAGTACTGGCGATACCAATCTCGTTTAACCCAACCAGTAGTAGCGTATCCTGTTAGCTTATGGGCGCTTAGTAACTTGTTCGTTAACTTTCTTCATTCGACAACGATTCGTTAAAATTTGCTTATAAATTTGCAGCATTATTCAAATGGGATTAAAGATCTCTTTTCTTTGATTGTTCTAAAGCTATCGAAGTTCTGTTTCTATTCCGTAAATCGATCAGTGTTCGTCTATTCGAATCAACGCCGAATGAGCTAACAACATGCCCACACGTCACCTTTTTATGTTTAACATCCTTATACATTATGAATTCCTGGTACATTGTACGTTACATTTTGATTGGCGGATTTGAAGTACAAAAAAAGTACTCATCTCGTTCGATCAATTTTGTACGATCACAAAAAAATTGTCCATTCATCGTGGGATGTTTTTTATATGCATATCCTTCAAATTCAAATTTTCTTTTTGTTTTTGATGTTTACATTTCATACATGATTTTATGGATAAAATTTCAGATCGAAGAAAGAAGGTTCTATAGCTTCAAACAAGCCGGTGTCTTTTAAATTTGAATTGACAAAATGTGAAGTAGAATTTATGGAACACGTAGAAATAATAGCCAATGTTCAATATAGTAGGCGTGGTGCTCTGGAGATATATCTAACCTCACCACAAGGTAAGACAATTTAAAATTTTGGGAATCTGTTCGAATCACAAACAAATAAGTACAAATCTCAACAGCTTAAAAACCCAATGTTTTTAAAAGTACTTGCAAATTTCTAAGTCTTATTATTTAATAGAAAAAATATTATTTATGTTGGTTAAAGGTACAACAGTAGCTCTCATGAGCGCAAGGCCTAAGGACAACTCGAAAGACGGGTTCGTGAACTGGCCACTGACCTCTGTGGCGATGTGGGGCGAACGAGCAAACGGCCTCTGGAGAATCACGTTCAAGGACACGGTAGGCTTCTATTCTATATTATGTACATGCAATCAATTTGTCGATTATTGTACATCTTATTCTCTCTCATCTATGTAAATTTTGTCGTCGTAAAAAAAGAAATAGAACCAGAGTCTATAAAACAAAAGAAAACGTAGAGCAGCGCCAAAAAATAACTATTGGTGCGTGCGGCGGTAACTTGCGTCTATTTTGTTTCAGACTGGAGAAGATAATGCTGGATATATCAACCCGTTTACTCTAATTGTACATGGAACTCATGAGATGCCTGCGCACATGAAGCAAGGTTCCAGAATTTACAATAACGATTTCAACAACCACAATTGGGATAAGTTTATCGACACAGATTTTGACGACATTGCACTCAATACACCAGGCGAACATAGCTCTGATGAAGAGAATTATACTAATTTAGATAAAACAATATTAGATCAAATAGGCGAAGAATTGTTTAGAGAACACCACAGCAAGTCTTACAAATTAAATTAAAGAAATTAAAAATATATTGACGTCAACTTAACTGTCAACGACATTTGTACTGCTTTATCATGTAATAAATTAAATGAATGCAAGTTATAAATATCAAAATCAACGAAGCATGCCTTATGTATGATATAATTAAGCTGAAATCTGCAATTAAAAGCTATTAAGTTAAACATGAACGAACATAATATAGTAAAATATCATTTACATATCAAACTTGATCTTCTGTATAGTTTGTAATAATTATAACAAATTCGCTTTTTAAGTTGTGTAATAAATGTATCTAGTCATTAAAATAATATATCATGTTGCTCATTAATTTCTATTACGTTTTTCTTTTTTCCCTTTTACATAATACGGTTTCTTCCCCATGCGATTTACAAAAGTAAGTAATATTTAACGAAGACATCCCTTCTTCCTCCCGTCTTCCTAAGGAAGACTTAAATGAACTGAACAATGAAATATTTATTCAATTGTATTATTTTTACATTTCTAACCATTATTATCCTAAAATAGAAGTGACATCTTCCGGTCTACATAACGTACCGTTTACCAGGCGTTCATAAAAGAAAGGAGATTAATTAGAATGATTTAAATGAAGTTGTAAGGAGTTTAGCGTTTGAATTATGGTCAACTTAATTATATCTACTTAATCAAATGTTGGCTGATCTATTTGATGATTAGTGTTTATGATATTTGCGTTTTAATCAAACATAATGTGTGTGATACTATCGCCTAGTATTGTAGAGAAATAACAACCGACACACTCATTTCTTCGTAATTTTTAATAGCAATGTCTGGTAAGAGACACAAGGCGTACCAATTTAATCCTCAATAGTAGCTAACACCGTTGTTCTAGATGATATTATCGAGGGTTTTAATATTATTTGAGCCCCCACAAGTTAAGTTTTGGAAGTAGAAAAAGTTGATTTAGTATGTACGTAACGTAAAACTGAAGTCTAATTGGAGTGACTTCTTTATACGCGCCTCGAGAGGAAAAAGAGGAAAAAGTTCGGTTTTCATAACGGGGATGTTTAGGTACCATCCATAAATTAGGTCACACGAATTTCATGATTTTTTGACCTCTCCCCCGTCCTTGTCACAGTTGGTCACAAAGTATGTTATTGTAGTATTACGTAGTACAAATTTCATATTTTAAAGCTCACATAAATATTTTTAAAATGAGACGTCACTAAATTTAGCTCCTTTCCTTACCCGTTCAGGTTTGACATAATTTATAGATGACCCCTTACGTTGGATTATTAATTTATTACGTCAAGATAATTTAGACGATTTTTTGATATACGTACAAATCAATTTGTAAAAATATTTTGTTTTCTAATAGTTTCACTTCTTGCGCGTGCACATTTATACACGCACTCTTCTTTAATTGGATCTTGATATTAATTTTTGGGTATACATCATAAAAATAATAAAATTACAACGAATAGGAACATTTTTTTATTAAATCACGATTTAAGTATAAAATGCTATAGTAGTACATCATGAGAATATAGTACATTATATTAAAAAAATAATATACCTGAAGATTAATAAAACAATTATAAAAATAAAAAATAATACAATAAAACACCGAATTATATACATATACGATTTCGTGATAAATAAAAAAATTACAGAATAATTATATTTATTATGCAAAAAGTTTTAAAAAATCCATGTTAAATTAAGGCTTATTATTGTAAATATAATTTTGTACATTACTCACAGGACTTATATTACTAACTATACGAATATTATAAAGCAGTAGAGTTTGTTTGGTTGATCGGGCTAATCTCATGAACTACTGGTTCGAATTAAACAATTATTTGTGTTGAGTAGTAAATTTATCGAGGAACGCTAAAGGCTATATATAACATCACGCTATGTTTGTTTGTTTTGTTTTTTATGTAGTAGCGGGTGAAACCGCGAAACCCAGCTAATATTACATACTTTTTCTTATTACTATTGAGTCTTTAACAATTTAGATATGCTGATATGCAATACATTTACTTACTGTTTTGAATCATAATTGACCAGTAAATATCGTTGTGGTTTTGAAATAACTGTTATCTACGCTCATATTATTGCCGTTTCTGTAATAATTTGGTCTATTGACTACATACATAGTTGAGCACGTCGCTTGTTGCACGTTGTTGTCATTTTGACAGGACTTTCATATGAAGCACTAATTATAGAGACAAATAACACACATTTTTGAATACTTATCTATTCCAAAATACCATATCTATTTCGAAAAAAACAGAAAATTTTGTTGGAAACCTAAGAACATTACATGAAATCACACGATTAATGGACAGTACTATCAACACACTTGTACCTACATATTTGTAATACTTAGCTTTTATTACACCATTCCATACATATTATGTATTACAACATGAACAAATGATTAGTCGCATAATGTCAATTTAATGAGACAGTAGAAATCATAATACGAGTATTACTCAAGAAATACTATACACACACATTTACAAGCTTTCTACACTCATAGCCCCGCACTAGGTTTTTCTCCTGTGTGGCGGGTACCATGTACACACAAAGATGAATACACACACCCAGACCCAGAACTGAAATCTAAATTCATCATTCATCATCATCAACATCATCATTGTCTGACTGGGAATCGAACCCGGAACCCACTGCGCGTCAGACCGGTACGGTGACCGCTCCGCGACTTTTCTCGACCAATGATAATTCTGAACTAGGAAATAGATATATTGAATTAGAAACACTTTTTATCAAATTGTACCTTGTTAACACTATTTCTCATTTACATAATTATGGTCCCTTACTTATGGTCATTTACTTATTACTATTAGGAAAAATTCATTAGCTATTAGCTCGAGGTTCACATTTGCTGAATTGCTATAAAATCATAGCAAACTCTAATCTACAGTAAAACCCAAATTTCTAAGCTCTTGCGCCATGAAATCGTCTTTGTAAATGTCAATTTTTCTGATCCATTCTTCGATAGAAACCACATGCTCGCAGTAACCACCGTACTCGGGCGGCAGATACTTGGGGTGTATGTGTTTGTGCAGAGAGCTCATGTCGTAGCCGTGGAAGTGGAGACGTTCCCACGCTGCGCCTGGTATGAACTGCTTGAAGAGGTAGAAGAAGGTGTTCAGGAACCAGTTGTAGTTCACGATGTGGAGGCCGTGATTTAGTAGCGGGAATGAGACCTGGAATATCAATTTGAGTAGTTTAGTATACAGATAAAATAAGAGTGCAAGAAGTCCCTATTAGCAATGAACAAATAAAAGTAAGCCGAACTGACAGCCAACCTTCATTAGTTGGAATAGTAGTGGAAGAAGAAATATGTATATAGATAAATTACATGAAGACGCTCAGAATATAGGAAACCCCTTATTTGCTTGATTGTAACATAATAAATAATAATGTGGATTTGGAAGTTAAATCGCTTATTTTCAGGAAATAGTGTATATTTGAATATGTATATTTAATATGCATTTTTTTTTCACGAGAATTCACGGGCAGTTGACTAACAGGACAACTGTGAGGCAGATAAATGTACCAGGAGACTACGATCTAAGGTATATTCATTTTAAAAGGTAGAAGAATTAATAAGGTTTTATCAGCAGGGTACCTCTGGCACACTTAGTTTTAGCATGAAGTAGTTTTGAGTTTCGGAAGGGTATGGACGCCGTTTAACTTACGAGTACATATAAGGCGACTGCCTTAATCTTTAAGAGTTGCAGTACATCTATAATCGGCTTCAAGTAGAACCCTCTGTTAAATAGTTATTATTTATCATTAAGCGAAATGCATGCTCGTTTACTACTTCAATCTTAAAAAAAAACTTACTCCCATCAAGCTGACGATTTGATAGGCTATAGTCGGCGTCAGGTGTCGCACGTGCCTCACACTTAGACCTTCAAGGTCTACGATGATAGTGACTCCTAGAATCTGCAGTTTGGGCTGCATCACTGCAATCTCGTCCATCAGAAGAGCACATCGTACCACGTCCACTATTGGAACGGAGTCAACGTCCCAACGACCTGAGGAAATTCAACAAGACATTTATATCTCTTTCTTATCCATGTAGGTTACTTTGTACGCATGATTGAAAGATTAATAACAAACAATTATTTATTTAGTAAACAATATTGAAACGTAAAAGACACTGTAATTAAGTTACGTAATACAATACAATACAAAACATATGTATTGTACACCAAATCATCGATAATGTAAATTGTAATGGAAGACACAACATGCGGTCTTATCACTAAAATAGTGAACTCTTATAGGTTACATTAGAGTTGTTAAAGGAAAATATTTTTAATGCAAGAGATACATGTTGTACATAAAGATAACATACTCGTACTAGTCAAAATGATTTATTTGGATAAGGATTAATATTAAAGTATGGTTATTATGGTCTGATTTTGGTCAGTCTTTTTTATTAACTTTTAAAATGTAAAAAGTAGCATCGCGAGGTTATTTGTAGATATTGATATGCTCTATAATATTTTAAAACAATTTTTTTGTTCTATCGTTTATAGTTTTCGCAGCTTACGCGGGGAAAAGAATTTTTAAGCATTTTTTTACACCTTGGTTCACATAACTGAAGTTTTAGCAACGATCCCTTATTTTTTCTAGTAATAAATATAGCCTATGTTACTTTGGAATAATGTAGCATTGTAATGGTGAAAGAATTTTAAAAATCGGTTCAGTAGTTTTTGAGTCATTTCAAAACAAACACACAAAAATACGCAGGTTTCCTCTTTATAATATTAGCATAGATTGGTTTGGTAATTATATGAGTATATCAGCAGCGAATGTAGAAGTTAAATTAATGACTTCTTATCAAATTGTTTAATATTAAACTTAAATCAATTATTGTGTAGTCCTACTGGAGTCATGACATATATTTTTAACACGCTTTTATTTTTATAAGATTGAAGTAGCAAACGAGCTTGCAGTCCACCTGATGGTAAGTGGCCACCACTGGACATCTGTAAGCAACTTCATACAGAGCAAGGGTTCTATCTTAAGTCAATTACAGATGCCTTGCTACTCCCGAGGACTAAGATGGTCGCCTCATAAGAAAGTGAGCCGCCAACCACACCCTTCCACCGAAACGCAGGAAGGCGTCACG
>DWLI01003533.1:0-11734 GCA_018249915.1 Cecropterus dorantes dorantes
GATACAAATCTTAGTTTACATTTATGTTACTTTAACATATCTTTTTTACGCGGGTGAGACCGCGGGCTCAGCTAGTGATGAATAAAATTGTTTCGTTCGTCAGTACAAACAAGTCTTTACCACGTTATATCGAAAAGCTCCCGTTTATAAAAGGCAATAATAATTCGTAATTTTAAGAAATTGCTTCGGTGTTTAGACATTCTGTTGTATAAGCCGTATGGACTTACCTTTATTCTTCAAATTTCTTCAAAATTCTTTATTCGTCTTTGACCAACATTCAAAAATTTAACATGACAGACCAATTCATCATCATTAATCATCAAATTTAACAATTTAAACGAAGTAACGTTTTTTTGAAGAGATGCTGAGTACCTAATACGTTAGTTAAACTATAGAATTTTGACTAGATCTAAACCGGGCGTCAGTGGGCGCAACTTCTTTAGCTTTGTAAGTAGAGTACATTTTCTGGCAAGGGCGTTACAATGTCCACGTAATCCACTTGATACCGTGCAAAAACGTGTGGCCTGAATCCGTAACTACCTCAAGGGCGCCGTTCCCGTCCGATCTACAACTTTCAACCAATAACAACTTTAACTTTGGATCTTTACACATGTGAAGGGTCACAAGATCTCTTTGCACATTCTACTCGCTTTACAATGAAAATAGTCCTCAGGAACTATTTGACCTGCCCCGAGTTTATTGGTTTCGTAAAAACGATCATTGTGTACGTTTTCGTTCGTTTCGCACCATAAATTGTGTAGGCGAAATGACCGAAAACGTAAATTTCGATCGTTTAGAGGAAACTCAATAAATTTGTAGTAGTGTCTTCCCTGCTGTGGAGAAAAATAGGCCGGATCCTTATTATGTATTGCGATCCATCTTAATTATAGACATAGCAAATAAAGTTTGACGACCCGCGTGGCGGAGCCGTCACCATACCCGTTTGACGCGCAATGGGTTCCGTGTTCGATTCCCGACCAGACAGACATCTGAAAAAAAAAAGTTTATCTACATTAAATACCAAAAATGATAAAGGTACCTTTGAACTAATAGAATAAAGGCGAATGTTTGAAAGGATATTTGTTGCTCTTTCAAAGTTTGGGTAACCATTAATTTAGTAGACACTATGAAAGATGCATTGTATAAAAAAACATCCGAAATTCATAGTATTTATGCCTGACATTTCAAAGTTAGTAAATTTTATCCAATTACGCACCAATTTCAGCTCTCAGAGATCACATTTAATTGCAACTTACTGATATGTATTGTTACATTGCAAACAGTTCATTTTTGATTTTCATCATCAACTTTCATCCATACTTTTACAAATATAACATTAATAAGAGCATGAGAAAATTTCATTCTATTACAAGACAGTTACAATCTGAAAATATCATTAATTATCATCCAATCAGTATCTTATTTTGCGAGTAGGTAGGTCACGTAGTTACACAGCCTTAACTCTTTTTAATGCGCTTGTTATTACCTATTGGCTTCTACTTAGAGAATTAGATTACAAGCTCGTTTGGCAATTTAATTAAATTATGAAAACTATATGTATTTTTGCTAGTTTTATCAGTATTTTAAAACTAGATACATAACTATAAAAGTGCTTGTAAATATATTTCTAGCATCATATAAATGACTCCTGACCCACTTTCATTAGTTACCATTTACATGCGTGGCTTCTAGCTTCATTAAATTATAAGCACCGAGCTCTACGTATACATTATTAAGTACTCATTCCTATATGAACTATTTTTAATAAAGCTTGTAAAAAATTCTATGTCAACGGATCAAAACCTTTGTGTATGATGATGTGTTATTATGAATACAATATCGGACCAGTGTTTTTATTGATTGAAAACCTACGTATATTTTTGCACAACCCGTGTTCTTTTAGTATAAATGTTGAGTTCATTGGATCTGGTTAATATTTGTTTTGGACTACACACAACAGAACACAGTCCAATAAAATATAAAAATATAGTGTGAACCGCGCCAGCGCTGCACTTTTCACTTCACTCTATTATTCAAGTTGTTCAAACAATTTTAAGTATACTCAAACTAACACCATGTATAATTATTCTACCCAACTCTAATTATTATAACTCAACACAACGCGATCACACTCGATTACGACACTCAGTTATTCAACCACTTTACACACATAACATCACACCTCATTTTTAATTCTTAAGTACTACATTATAGTACAATCATTTTATATTTGTTGTCATATATTTATGTGTGTTATACTAAGCCCTTAATTAAAATAAAAGCGTCTATTTAAGAGAATCCTTAAAAACCAGTAGTCGGGGCGTCCTAGTAAGTAGTCAGAGACACTTGTAATAGGAATACCTCGCTCTTCCACAGTTAGGTATCTTAACTAGGACTAAACATAAATATTAGCACTCTATTCAAGACAACAGGCACAAAGTAACAAAGAACAAAGGGGAAAATTACCTTTTAACTCTAACGAGTCTCATCGCATTCCCCTACACTAATACGTAATACGAAAATTACAATATGTGTATCATTACGATAAATAAAGCAACCACTCTAAATAACCGTACGTCACGGTACCTCGGTGCATATTAATACGTATATGAATACGTCCGTTTACTATTGCATCTGATTCCATTTGCCTCCATTCTAAGCTCTCTTGATTGTTTCGCGCCTCACTAGGTCGTAGCATTATTTTTCTATTGCCACAGTATACATTATCACCTCGTGTGGCAATAAAATATTTATCAATTTAAATACTCATTAAATGGATACTTACTTTCTAAAATCGTTCTAATCATTCATCAGTTCAATCGTTTTAATCATTCTAAAATCGTAAAGTGCTCGTACATCGAGAAATGGTTTCTTTGATGATGTAGACACACACTACGAAATGATTTTTGTATATTTCACTAGTAACAGGATGAAACAGAGATTGAGATATTTGTATTTGAGAGATAAAAATATTTGTATTTTATCAATCTCATCAAAATATTACGTGGTATCTTATTAAATCCCCTCTACCTTAGCTTTCGATATAATTTTGACAAAGTCATAGCCCAAAGACGTATACACAATCACCATGACGCAGGACAGATACGAAATTCATCATTTGGATATGTGTCCGACCGGGGTCATATTCGGAATCCACTGCGAGTCTGACCAATCCGCCACAAGGATCATCAAAACATTACCATTTGCTCTTTCTAGTGTCCACACAATGATAACAGATTTATTTTATATGTTTGTATTTTATTACACAACATTCCAATTATAAAACTCAGTTTTTATTTTTACTGTAAAAATAAAAAAAATTACATTGGCTTTAATTTGAATTGAAGTGGAGAACGCCATTTTTGCCAACAAAAATGCGTAATTCGCATATTTTTAATACATTCACGATCCTTTCACGTGGCGAAATGAAGAAAGTAAAAGTGACTATTAGAGCAAAGTGCTTCCAGTAAATCTAGTGACATGTGACACCTATGTTACATTTCCCCGCATCCATTAATTCTCTGTCACGTCCGCTACTTACCGTCAAGCGTCCTTTAGACGTATGTATCTAGAGAACTAGGCCGGGTATGAATGGTAAATAAAAGGGTATAATAACAGCTTTAAACTTACTTGGATAAATCTTCGAGGTTTGAGTTGGTTTGGCTGCAAACCTTTTTTTATAAACCCCTACAAGTTGTTCTGTTGTGTTGTTAGTAACAGGAGTCGGTCAATACTCTTAATGCGGAGCGACAGCGGCTACTATTTAGTGGCTATCTGACGTTACCAATAAAACCGCCGACAAAGTAACAACTGCTCTCCCATCGACAACTTAACGTTCACTACGTAGAATGGAAGCGCACATATTTGCTACTAGTAATTACCTATCCAATTCCGAATCGTAAACATCGTGCTACACAAACTGAGGTCTAAGAGCGCTTTACCGTATTTTCTGTTATCACAAAATATAGTCTTACTAGCTTAATAATCATCATCCGTGTCAATTTACTTTCGTGGTTCAACGGCGAAGGAATCAACTTCACAGACGGTTTTATGGAAATTATAAAGTGTATGCTTGAATTTATCAAGTGCAAAATATTTAGCGTCCATTAATTGGCTTCTGGAATTGATTAGAATTTGTTCCTGTTACATTTGAAAATAAGTTCATTAAGCCTTCATAGAGTATTATATAGACAATGATATTTAAATGACATGACCTTTTAAAGCAACTAATGAAGACCTTTCTACAAATAAACTCAAGGCACTTCCTTTTTAGTTGTGTTCAAAATTGTTTTCACATTTTTTAGCGCCCGCCTTTTTTTCTCGCTTAATGGGCGCACAGGGCCTAATAAAATGAATTACTGCCAGATTCTAAATTATTGTTTGTGACTTTTAGCTCTAATTGTATTGTCTACGTTATTCAAATTTGAATCAAAATGCGGTTTTATCGTCGAATGTTTAAACTATTTTCCTTCGCTTGTGTAGACAAATTACAGTCTTTCGCTACATTTTTCTATGATTATTTCCACAATACGCGTAAGTTTACCACTTTTACTGACCTGCAAATTTGTTCTACAAGCCCTGTCTCTCAAGCGAAATTATCGATTTTCTCAATTGGAAAATAAAATTGTCAGTGAATATTTTTATGTTGTATACGAAAATTAACATCTTCAATTCTATCATATTAATATATTTTAGTGGCGAATTATTTCTAGGCCTCCTATAAATTAGTATTCCTGATGTGCTTAAATATTTACAGAAGTTCAACAAAGTCATGGTTACATGGTTGCAGCTTGTTGGAAATTGGATTTAATGACTTTTTGCGATTCTGACTTTGTTTCCTTAATAATGCCTACAATGATTTTTTTTAGTATAGTTGTTTATTTTTTTAGCTGTGTAACATACACAGCTAGAAAATTACTCCATTACTATTGGAAACTTTCAGAAGTCTGCGGTATTATCTAGTTTCAGATACAAACCTATACTTTGTTTTTAGACCCGTAGTGTTATAAAAGACCCTTTCCGATAAATGAACTTTTCGGACAACCCCGCCGAGATCTATCGTAGTAATTCAGAAGATTGCCGAAAAGGCACTTAGGCACCCAGCCTTATTTTACGGAGATGAGATCCAAAATTATGTAAGATTACTTAACGTCGGTTAATGGCACGGCTTAATGTATTTTAACGCGTATCATTTCACTGGATTTGTATCAGTTGTTATAGTATCATTATATTATTACATTTATATATCTGTTTATATATGGCGCTTGTGAAAAGAAAAATAAATAAAAAATAAGTGTTATTTATTTTTTTATTGTTTGTGACTAAACAGTTTGTTTTAACCTGTGTTACTGAAGAGACAGTACTAAAATCGCACCTTATTAGTGTCAAACCAAAATAACCTTGTGATACTTCATAGTAATGAATAATTTAGATTAATATATTGTTATGAAGACTTTGGTTAATTTTTTCACCTGTCATTTCATAAAGATAGAAGCGTTGAATGTGACGCATAAATGAGTACTGAGTCGGCAGGCGGTGTCGCTAGGGCCTAGGTATATTTGTTTTGTATTCGGTTTTCTATATTGTTACAATTACTTAGTATACACGCTTACGTTATTCGATATCCAAACGAATTCAAGATAAAGGATGGTACGAGACTCAATTAATTATTTTATGGTAGTTTTGCATATTTTTTTCTGAATTATAAAAGTTTATCCTCAAGTTTACAAACTATTGATTATTTCATCGCACAGACATCTTAAATAAAGTCTTGTTTGCTATCTATCGGTGATTTTTTCTGCGGAGAATAACAGTATATTTATTGTTATACAACCTTGTCTAACACAGTTTTATATATAGAATTCACGTAACAATATTTGGACACGTTGTCAGCTGGTTTATCGTACAGAATAGCAAATCCGATTTGTTGATTCACACTTGTATAAATAAATGTTTGCTGGCATTTCAGTTTAAGGAAAGTAAACAGTCGACTATGCAACCTGACTGCTAAATGTTCTTTAGTTTTTAAAAATACATTCATGGGTGTATTAGAGGGTAGGTAATCACATTCAATTTTTTGTAAGATCATAGAACAAATTTTGTATGATGATGATTCCATAGTTAAAGATTAATTTAAAGTTTATCAATAATAATTTTCTTATAAATATTTAATGAGATAATTTCATAAATAAAATACCGAAAATTGCCTCTAAATTTTTCATTTTACTACACTTGCTGCGGTAAATATTATAATACCAAAATTTTATTACTTAACGCGTTTTATTTAACGAGTTAAGTAATTGAATTAAATGAAAATTAATCAAGTAACAATTTTAAAAAATATAAATAAGATATGAAACATTCATACTTTTATTTAACCAGCAAACGCTAACAGGAAATTTATTTGTAATATATAAAAATATAGAATATATTATAAGAAGCGATGGTACTTTTGAATATCAGCACATCTACAAACAAGCCTTTAATCTCAGCTTACATTTTATCTTTTTCTTTTTATTCAATGAAGCTCGTAAAGCATCTCTGAAACGATGACATTGTCAATACTTGTAATGGGCATTCCTCAATGACTTCCTTTGTCAATTCAAATTTGGCTCATTCCATTTTTTTTTATGTAGAGTACATATATATAGGTACATCACTATATAATAAATTATCTCTGTCGCACATGGAATCCAATGACAAATATGATTGGAGTATTACCTCAAGTTGCTAACCCACAGGACTAAGGATGAAATGTGTCACACGTGTATGTGCCTTTAATACAAATTTACCTACTCAGTAAGTTTCTAGGTACTTAGATTATAAAATGCAATAATACGATGAATATTATTCAGCACTAAGCTATAAAACTATGAATTTATTTATTCATGAATAGTATAATCAGGAAATATGAGTTTCAGCATTAATTTCCTATTTCTCGGACTAAAGTAGGTAGATGGTTTCACGTAGATTCATAATCGTATTATTAAATTTCAATAGCTAAAGCGGAAAATGATTTCCATATAATATGATTGGGATTAATGAATTATTAAATTCATAATTTATTTATTTATATCAATAATATAACCAGGAAAGAGGAGCTCCAGCATCAATTTCCTATCTGGCAGACTAAAATACTTGTAATATAAAATTTATCGGCCGTCTTTAGATTTCCATCTTTGAGTACTTTGACTTACATATATTCATAAATCAAAAAGACACTTATTTTTTTTAATTAATTATATAATTACAATTTTGATTTCGTGGCATTGTTAAAAATTTACTGACTGAAAGTTGAGCCCATAACAAATAATAACCTATTAAATATATGGATTGAAGATGAGTACTAAAATATTAAAAAAAATGTTTTAGTTGCTGTCATAATTTATTTCCTTTAATTTTATTATTTTTGTTCATATTATGTTAAAGTATTCTTCATTGAAAAAATACTTTTTAAGTCAAATATCGCTGAAAATAACTAATCAGTCTCCTGTTGGACATCTGGGGCTCTCTCGTAAACTTCGTTACAATTTTCGTCCGCCCGCCTTTTTGGTCCTTAATTTGTTCCTCGGGTTAATAGATCTGCGTAACTAACACGATTAAAGGTGAACGAAAGACGGTTGACGTTTCAATATACTTACTAGATGTGCTACGCTGTTTCCCTCACTGCTAACTAACATAAGAAAAAATAAACAAACAAACATACGTAGCATGATGTTATATAGCCTTTCTTAATAAATAGACTATTCAATACAAAAAGAATTTTTAAATTCGAATCAGTAGTTCCTGAGTATTATTATAGTAGTAATATTAGTATAGCCTGCCTACTGCTCTACTGTTCTACTTATAATACTCGTATTAGGATAGATTTATCGCGTTAGAGATTTTACTATATGTAAGGTGCTCAGGAAAATCATTTTTAGATTAAGTGAAGTTTTACGAAGAGTACTAGAACTGTATTTCAATGATACTGACTATACTTAGATTTTCCATCTTCTTTGAATGTCATTGCATTTCTTCTTGCGGTAATGCAGCTCTAGATGGCATAATTTATTTAAAATAGAACTTCTAAACACTTTACCCATATATTTATATAAGGAGTTAAGAACTCCTCTAACAATTTTATGCATACAAAATGAAATGATGAAAAATGATTTGTTATCATGAAAGTTTAAATATCAATTGTTATATTTATATCTTACTTATCTTAGAAACAATGTGTTTTATAATGTGCATTGAAGAAGTTTTCCACACAATAATAAGTCCACCTGATTTGAAGTAGGTATTCTCATTGAGTGCGGTCGCCCTAACCCTACATCAAGATTTTCTCCTGTGTCGTGTGTACCATGGACACACAAAGACGATTACACAAACACCCAGTCTCAGAAGAGAATCTAAACTTATCATTCAGATGTCTGGCCTAGCCGCGAATCGAACCCGGAACCCATTGCGAATCAGTCTGGTATGATGAGCGCTCCGCCACGCGGATTGTCACCTCTGATCATCTGACGAGAGATATCGCTAAATTATTTTGTAAACCTTATTACAGAAAACAATTAAAACAGGACACTGCGGTACAGGCATAAGTAACATGAGAGTATCACAATGGCTACCTAATTAGAGCGTTGTACTGCAGCGTAGTGCCCATACCTCTGACTAATCTGATTGTGTTCAACACGGTACTCGACTGTATTCTGCAGCTTATATAAGCTCAATTATATGGTACTGTCTTATACCTGTACTCTTAGTAAGTTAATTGACGATGACGCCTTTTACACTCATAGCCCCATATTAGGCTTTTCGTGTCGTGGGTGACATTGACAGTGAGAGAGACGAATTCACAAACATCCACGCCCAAGACGGAAATTAAAATTTAACACTCAGGTATATTTTCCGCTGGGATTCCACTGCATGTCAGACAAATATGGTGACCAATCTGCCTCGCACGTTGTCAATATATGTATTAGGAATAAGTGATTTTTTAACTTTTTACATATGTTATCTCTTATTATCTCTTATAATATAGCTAACACCGCTTCATCGTTTTGAAATGTAATATGTAAATAACCCTTCAAAGATTCTTATTAATGACCTATGACCAAAAATATGATTCTTTCGTTTGACTCGTTATAAATCTGCAGCTAGGCATAGGTCTTTTAGTAAGACACATTATTCCATAGTCAGCAGATGACATATGTGTAAGCAATTAATGAATCAAGTTGCAGAGATTCCAGAAGACAGGTATCATTAACCTATCTCCTAGACTCAACCCCTTAATTACCTTTTACGACATTCAGACATGATGATGATATTTTAAACTGACACCACATGTCCCTAATATAATCAATTACAAATATATGAGACGTACATTAACGTAGGTATAATCACGCCATACAGCTTAAGCCTCACGTCACGTCGAATTGTGTCAAACCGCATCGCCGTTCATCATTGCCGCAATGGGCTTTCAATCTCTCGTCTGTACTTCCGAACATACCAATGTGGAGAGATGTTGACAATGTCAGTTAAAGTTATCTTATGATTCAGTCAGCCTTTTTCACAGTTTTCAATTAATAGTCAGCTAATGAACCAAGAACAAGTACAGTAAGACACTAAAGCAAACGACAGTTCATGTCGATAATCGCCGCCGACAGTCGTTGATTGTCGGCGTATGTTATCAATCGGTGACGACAGTCGACGATCGGTGAAGATTGTCGACATAAGCTAACACTCACGTATCGTCTTACTTAGAGAAGCCTCCATTACATTCTATACAACAAATATGTGTAAATGAGTGATAATAAAAAATAATCACGACTCCAGACAGCATTTAATCATTCTACACTCGTTTATTCAGCAGAAACGAAATTTTTCCTTTGCACCTCTGCAAATATTATATTACAGGTATATACTTACAATTATAGGTATGTATCTATAATTTTCTGACAGACCACATCTAATTTATGAAGTTAGTGACCACAATCTAATTTATGAACTAATCTACATAGAGGAACGTAGTTTCTTTCTGTTCGATCTTCTTTGTTCTTGCCTCGATATCTTCAAATTGCGGAGATACAGGAAGTAAATAGGCGCTGCTAATTTAGATAACTATCTAAAAATGTACACTGAACTAAACTTACCTCATCTCGATTATTTTTATAACATGAAGTAGGCTTAAAACCTACTGCAGCTAATTAGTGTACAAAATTTTAACACTTACCTACAAAACGACACTTAGTTACGTGTATCAAACACAATGTTTTCCTTTTACAGCCTTAATGTACCAGTGAAAGATGAAGGGAATAAAATAAATCCCTTTAAGAAAAACGTTCTGCAAATTGAAGTAAGAGTGCGGGCTGCGTGTTTTTTAAGTTTATTTTCAATTATTTACGATTATGGCATAATGTTATCGTTCTCTTGGTATAATATGATAATTATCGTTAAACCAATTAGATAAAAAAAACCTTAATTAAAACATTGTCCTTATCTATGAGCTTGCTATTACCATAAATGAACAATAAATATCATGAAACTCAATAAAAAACAAGTATACGGTCGTAAAATCTAATAAATGATGAAACTCTTAATTTAATAATTCTATTTCAGTAGAGGCCATCTGTCGTCATTATTGAACACTAAACGTTAGTTTCCATTAGGAAACACAGTAGCCTCGTAAAACAATTCGTCTATGGTCACATCTTACTATAACTTTCAGGATACCTGACATTACTCTACACTGGCTCTATAAAGAACGAACGAACGCTTTCTACTTCTATTTTCTCCTGTATCGCGGGTGCCATGGACACACAAAGACGAATACACAAACATCCAGACCTAGAACAGAAATCTAAATTCATCATTTAGATGTCTCGGGAATCGACCCACAGCGCGTCAGACCGGTACAGTGACCGCTCCGCCACGCGGTCGAGGAATATGTCTATAAGGAAATAATCTTAAGAAAACATCCCAGGTCTTAATAATCTCAGCTTTTGAATTAAAATTAAAGAAGCATAAAAATACCTAATAAGACTTATTTACAAAGATACTTTAGAAGGGACCGAAATATACAATCTTACGGGATTTTATTTTATATTCAATAGACAACAAATATTTCACACTGTTTATTCCTTTTTTACAACTGTTTATATTATTTATTCTGTTCTTACAGAGCTTACCACAGAGTAGCTAACTGGTACTAGCAACTCCACAGATTATAAAGTAATACAGAGTAACATCCAATACTATATTGACTCTACTGTAATTACCATAAATTTCGCAAATGCAAGTTGTGTCAATGTCGGCTTGAGGGGAAATTGAAAGCAACATTTCTCATTTATATTCTCGCGATGGTACTTGCACTAAAAAGGCTACGGTATGATATATATGTAAATATATTGGTAATTACGCATTACTAAAGTAAGATATGACAGACTTTAATATTTTCATGTCATTGTTTTTTTACAATTTTGAACATCTGTAGACGCTTCCCTCATCGCTAAAAGTGAAAACATTATAGGACTATTTACTCTTCCTAACAACTACTCCGCCAATTCTAATAGGTTTCCACGACGCTCGAGTAAGTATACATTTAGCGTCATGGGCTCCCCTACTATTAGGTACCTTTTATAAGTTCTAAGAAGGAAGACAAGACAAAAGTATTATTTTATTTGTACTTATTGTGCAATATGTCGTGAGAGAGTACTTCCGATAACTATGCATCAGTGTCGCCTAACAGGAT
>DWLI01003534.1:0-11733 GCA_018249915.1 Cecropterus dorantes dorantes
TTAGCAAGACGCTCAAAAGTCAAATCGATTGCACCTGTAATAGAGATATCACTTAGCATTAACTTATTGTACTCTTATTATTATTATGTATGTTGTAGTGTATATGTTGTTGGTGTGACGAATAAAAACAATAAATAAATAAAAACTAGAACCGTGGCTGTTGCCTCTACTTTCTTTTCTTACTTCATATTAAAGCAGATTTCGACGCAGAATAAGTCAAGAAATAAATTTTAGATTTCATAACAAAATATAAGCTGCCATGATTTAAGATAGCACTTCCTTTACTTGTCGGCTTTGGCGACTGCTCTTGCTACATTCTACTTGAAATGTTTCGGCAAATATGTCGAGACTTTTGTACCAATGCCTCAAGTATTTTGTAGAAACTGAATCTACTATTTTTACGTCGACATATTGCATTAACTAACCTGAGGAGGCAGTTTTTGCTATGAAAACTGACTATTTCTATTGCATTTTTAAATGTATTTCCTATTGAGCAATAGAAAACAATAATGTTTACATTGTCTTAAAATTCAATTCAATTCATAAAAAACTATTAAAACTGTTTATAAATAAGCTTTTTGTATTCCTATTCTATAAATAAATTCAATGAATGTTATTCATAAGCTTTCTTTATATCTGATTTTTTGTGTGTGTATAAATAAATATATATAAAAAATGGTCCGCAAACGCGCATGCAGTCCATTTGCGATGGTAAGTGGCCACTGGCGCTCATGAACTTCTATAAACTTCATATAGAACAGGGGTTCTATCTGACTAAGACTGAGATGGTCGCCTCATATATAATTAAGCCAGCAACCGCACTCTTCCAATGAAACGCAAGAAAAAGCAAGTTATATAAAAGTTTGTAAAAGTAATTTTGTAATTAATTATTAGAATTTTCGGAATCAAAAATATATGTTTCCGTCAACCCATTATTGTGCCAATGCTGGCACGGGTCTTCTCTCAGTTTGAGAGAGTTTCAGGCCATAGTCCACCGCGCTGGCCAAGTGCGGATTGGTAGATTTCACACACCTTTAAGGTTTCCTCACGATGTTTTCCTTCGCCGTAAACCAGTGATAATTAACTTTAATACGCACATAATTAATTAATAATTTTAGAAAAATCAGTGGTGGCCTGGCATTTGAACCTCGGAGTCCCGATCGAGAGACCGTTTCACCCATTCGGCTATCACTGCTCCTATTTATGTATATCCTATTAAATAAAGTTAATTAACTTATCAAAGTAAGAATATTTTAGTATTGCTTACAACAATTGTTAATTGTCAAATTAAAAACTTATCTTATCAACCAGTATTTAAGTAAATGTAGCTTATTATTATAAATATAGTTTCATCTATACTAATATTATACTACTGGTTCGAATTGAAAATTTATTTTTGTGTTGAATAGTAAATTTCTCGAAGAAGGCTATATAACATATACGAGATGTTATATATAAGGCTATATAACATCACGCTATATTTGTTTGTCGTCTGAAATAGCGCAGCACACCTAGTCTTAAATATAATACTAAAGAATTAATTTCTTTTCTAAAAGCCCCTCACGCTACATATCCATTGAGAGGCGTTAGCAAACACCGGAATATTCGTTAGAGTGTTCCCACTTCAAGAATTCTGTAGCAACAAATAAAGTTACAGATAAAGCTTGCATTTTCAAGACTGTTTGCGATAGGAAGCAACAATGTGAAGCGCTCTTTAGGTTTTTGAAACGAAGCAAAATGTCGTTTCTCTTTGTATTCAAGCGCCTGCGATAAAGGATCTTTAGTTACCGCGAACTTACACAAATGCACTTCGGTATCTGAGCAGTGGTATGGTTTCCGCCTGTTGAATTGAAGGAAGGGTTTAGTCAGGCAACCTTTATGATTTTGATCAAAATTATTTGCGATTTTTTCAAAGTATAACAAGCACGATTCGACCGGGGAGGTACCACTGTCACACCTATTTCTTCAAAATCATTCAAATACAATCTATATATATTCACATATCGTTCAATTGAAATCAAATCTCGACCCATAATGAAACAAAAGTTATAAATATAAAAAAACTTGTCAAGTGCGAGTCAGACTCGCGCACTGTTCCTGTCATGGCAAATGGCAAATCACGTTTGTTGTATGGGAGCTGCCTTAAATATTATTTTTATTTTAATTTAATTAATTAATTTTAAAGATAATGTTTTGTTTTATTTGGAAAAAAATATTAAATAATTAATTAACAATGACAAGGATATTAAATAATAATATATATAAACTTTAACAACATAATTACGTGACTACTTTTAAAGTGAATAAATAACTAAATACATATTCTGCAACTATTGCAATTGCAATAATTTTTGTTGCAGAAGCAACAAGAAGACATCATGTGTGAAAATTTTTAATGTCTGGTTATCACGGTTACGGTCTAGACACAGCCTAGTGACAGATAGGCAGACTGACACCGGAGTCTTAGTAATAGAGTTCCGTTTTTACCCTTTAGTTGCGGATCCCTAAAAATAAGCTCTCTCAAATTAAGTGGATACAAAAATGATCAACGCGTTTGATAATGCAAATTCATTGGGAAAACGCGATTACCAGAATTTAGTGAAAAGATGAAAACATTACTTTTTTATATCCTGAAAATATGATCAAAATGTTAAATTTTATTATACTCGTATAGTATTTCATTTTGTAATATAAGGAGTATTACAAAATGCATACGAAACTACATGGATCATATTTTTTTCTCATCTTCATTATGGTTTAATACTGAAATAAACCTTATATATAAAAATATATTTATCTTTTATCAATAGACCACATTTCACGTAGGTACGTCCAATAAGTATTATATAATAAAAATTAAGGTTTCTACGCAAAGCTTTAGAAAGTTGCGGAAATTCCGAACTCTAGGAATTAAATATAATTACTGCGACTGGAAATAGTTTTGTTACACATTTTTATTGATTTTTTCCAATAGGTATAACATTTCCTAGTAAAGCTCATAATTACGCGTCGTCGTAACTTCATTTAGTTATATTCCGTTGTGTCGTAACTCTTTAAGCATTCTTTCAATGCAACATTAAAAGTAATGTCATTTGAGAATGGAAAAAATATAATGCATTGGCTGGTGCAAAAACGTTAGATTCTCGTATAATTATGTATCACACCATGTTGATTGTTTCGCTGACCATCAACTCTACTTCGATCCCCTGTAGTATTAATAATGTAATTTCCCACAAATGCCTTGCAGTTTTTAGTTTAACTTTACCGTTGAATCAATTCTCGGAAAGCTGCATTTCGCTAGGTACACGCGATATCTTGTGCACTGCCAAGATTTTCGTCGTTTTAGCAAAAAATCACTTGCGTCATCGCGAACAGCGCTCGTAGTCGGCACGAGCGCTGAATGGCTGTCGAGTGAATGAAGCGAGGCGCTCCGGTCGTCGTGCGCGAGCGCAGCCACCAGCCGGCCAGTCAGTAAGTCAGTGTCCGCCTGCGGTCCGTGCGCGTCAGCCGCGTCTAGTGTCTAGTGCGTGACCCGCCGCTCGTCGGCAGTGCTAGTGCCTACATAAGATGCTTGCGATACTCGCAGTGGATACCGTTTGTGTTACAGTTTTACAAAGTGTTTAAAGTGGATTCCGGACTCTACTCGGCCGTGGAGCACGCGCAGCGGCTCGAGCGCTCCCAGGCCATGTATGTCATAAATATAGGTGAGTCCGCAATCCTTGCGCATTCCTCACTCTTCACCAGCTCAATAATGGAACCAGACAGAACCGGTACCCGTCCGATCGAACGAGCCCACCTCCACTCACGAACGGATACCTCGTCGTTATCGCGTTTTAGACCTACATTTTTTTGCAAAGCTTTCTCCTCAATGTTTTTCAAATGCCTTCACAAACATCCCGGTGCGAATTCTTGAAATTGGTTCTGCGGTCGGTGACACGTATAAACAACACCAATGATACCATTTGAAATTGTGTCTTGTACATAGCGCACTCGATATGCCTATGTATGTTTTATTACAGTTCACGTACAACGTGTGGGCGTGTGTTAGTGTGTTTGCGCTATCGGTGTTGCTATTTTTGTATCTCTCTATATGTGTTAGCGTTCAGTTGTTTGAATAACACAAAGCTTGTCTGTGTGAGTGTTGTATCCACGTTCGGTTCCTTATCATTTTCTTGCTCGATACTGGCGCAAATTACTTAAATGTCTTTAAGTATAGTTTGCTTTTAAAAGACATACTACATCAGTTTAGCACTTGTTCCTTCTGATTTAAGAACCGAGACATGGAATATTTTGGACACAGCTGCATGAATCATTCATTGCTGAAGTTACAAGCGTGCGTCATAATCTCGATTCAAGATTACTATTAGGGTTGATAACGGGTTGTCGTAATATTCGAGTGCCATGGATTCTTGGAGCACGACGAGATCATTATAACATGAACGTGAGCCGAATATACTCATTGTTTGTTACTTAGCACCTGCAAAGCTTGCATGTGCTAAGTGCATTTATTATTTATCGTTGATCGCAGAAATAATCATCGAAATAAAACTTTAAATAGTAACACGTCTTTTCAAGTCTGACTATTAATGTTAATTGATAAAGCCTTGAGTCTGTGTATTAATTTAAAATTATAAAGAATATTAATTTCAGAAATATTTTATTTCAATAATGTATAATAATAATGTACCTATAAAGTTATGCGAAGACAAAATACTAAAATGGTGACAATAATTCCATTAATATTACGTTCAATTGCCAAGTATTTTATAATATTACGTACAAATAAAAACTTCAAATTGAAGTAAAAAGTAACAATTATATATCATAAGTAATTAAGTTTTAACCGCTAACATTACTGTAATAATTCATATAATTAATTCAAACGTTTCACGTGATGTTTGTAATACATGAATTCTGGTTTCTTGTTTACTGAGACCTTTGCTCCTCACGTACAATAACGATGGCAACAAAACATCTAAAATTAAACGGTTATGTAAAGCTTGTTATCTTTTCAATGATAACGGGAAGGCAAGGAAGTTGTTCTTAATGTGATTTTATTAATCAAGTTGCCTTTGAGTGAGCTTATAAACTGTTTGTGTTTACGATACGTTAATGGCAGTATATTAGAAAATTTAAGGCTTTTGTTGCGTTACTTTTGCCTCCTAGCTCTTAGGTAGGAGTTATCGGATTGAAGTTTGGTCGCTAAAACTTGGTAGAGTAATAAAAATGCCAGACCTATGTAAAGTAGTGTACCTCAAACGGTTAATTGGATTTGGAAGATAAACGTCAATTTATACATCCATCCATCAGCCGGAGGGCTAAGGGAGGGTTAAGGGAGGCCACTGCTGGACATAGGCCTCCCTTAAACGGCGCCACTCCAACCGGTCCAGTGCCTCCTGAATCAAACGGTTCCCCGCTGTCTTGTTCAGGTCATCGGTCCACCTTGTCGGGGGGCTATCTGTGCTCCTTTTGCCTAAACGTGGTCGCCACTCGAGGACTTTTCTTCCCTATCGGTTCCTTCGCTCAAACGACGTGGCCGACCCATTGCCACTTCAGTCAATTTATTACCGTTACACTAGTTTAAATATTTGAAATAAAAAGAACGACGCCATTTCGACAATGATTAGATATTAATTCCTCAATCCAAATCACCAGATTGACGAATCAAAGCGTTTTTCTGTATTGTTCCATAGTTATCAGGACGTTTAGTTATCAGGGTACATGTGTACTATGTGTAGCTTAAGCATTTCTACGCTTTAGTTTTACACTTGCTCTTGTACTTAAGTAATCTTAAACTTGTCAGATGTTATCCGACCTTATCGCCTCCAATCGTTTTACGATGCGATAAAAGATATACATTTTATTTGTAAAATAACATTCAAAACTCCCATTTTGCTTGCTTTCACGAGTGAGGTCAGTGCAGTTCCATAATCTGATTAGGTATACCTAAACAAATATGACAAAGCGTAATCGCACATTTTGTGACTAATGTGATATTGCTGTGGATGTAACGTACCTTCGAGACTAGGTATGCCTCCGAAATACAATGCTTTTCTATGTGAAAACATCTCGTGTTTTCACCAGATTAAAAAAGTAACATGTACATAATGGTATTAAAATGTTTCTAAGTGTAAAAATTAGATACGACTAGACAATATAGTCTGCTCTTACCCAATTAGACTTGGTAATGCATACTGTATAAACTGTCCCTAAATTTGTTTCACAAGACCATTGAATCTGTAGGCCGCCTTGGTGACTAATGCGCGGCGGCAGCCATAGCCTTATCATAAAGTATTATTTTATTATCATTGAATGCCAAACAATAAAGATAGCCAGCAATAACATTAAGTAGTCGTAGTGGTGAAAAGTGGAGTTCGAGACGGATTGCGGGCGCTAGCGGAACCAGTCCCGGGCCGCGAGTGCTCCAGAAGCGCAGACGCAGCGGCGACCCGCGGCCGCCGACCCCGCCTGCCGGAACCCCGTGATGGATGGCGCTCGCCCAGACATTGACACACATTCCTAGCTCCTCAATCATCGCTCCTCTCCTACCACACCTGACCCACTATTTGTTTTTTGTGTTATACAACAAGGAAATTGACAGTTCAACTGATTAAAGTCAGCTTCGTCGATTAAAGTCATCACACGTAACCAAGTTTTTTCCATGTGCGTCACAGATCCCTAAAACGTTTTATTCATAAGCTGTTTTTACGTGCGTTTTAACAAGTGTATTATATGAAAGTAATATACACAATATTATAATAATACGGCAATGAAAAAATACTCATATGAATTATTAAGTTAAAAAAGCTGCAAATTCGATCGGAACGTCCAGACATATAATATTTGCAATTTAATAATACTACAACATCTTATCCGCCGATGTCGGATTTTCCTACTTAATAGTCTTACATCAATATATCTACGAGTTGAATTCGAGTCGACGTGAACACTAGAAAGGAGGAAAACATAAACACAGTTTAAACATGTTTGTTAGACTAGACACGACGACAGTTACGTCTTAAAAAGTCGATAAATATTTGAGAAACTTCTATAAACTCCATATCAATATACAAAACAACATTTACCAAATAGACGATTTATTTGTATCAATGCTTTTATAAGGAGTTTAAAATAATGATAAGTTTATAATGTTTATTTTGCATTTAAATACTTAGCAAACATGGAAAATGCGACATTGCATACTTTAGCGTAAAATTAATTCTTACACCTACATATTGAAAATGTTTATGTTATCAGAATATTTTCAAGTCATAAAACATACTTGTCTTATCGGCAAAGTAAAGTTTTGTTGTCGTTTGCCTCCTTAATCTTGTATTAGAATAATAAGGAAGGTGCAACTGTGTATATTTACTTTATTTTTTATACGTTTCTTATTAATCAGTTTATAGAATACTCATTGACTCTCGGTAAAAACAAACGCATCGTCCCAGTGTTGCCGGTATGACAATTGAGGTATTTTTTCCGCGTTACGTCAGGCTAAATGACGCACGCGCAGTTTTGCGACTAAAATAACGCGCACGTCGTCTACAGTCTAGACAGCGACAAATCGTCGCATGATGTATTGGGTAGCGAAGGACACGCTTTCAACCTAATGTGATGCTCAGGTTCATCTAAAGCCAGGTTATTTCTCTAACCGCTGGAAGAATTCATTTGCGGATTATTCAGTTTTATGGAAACTACCGTACATAATAAGTTCCTTCCCAGATAGAATTGTAGTGTTGAAATTTTATTGTATGAATCAGCCTCTATTTTATTGCAATTCATTCAGTTTGTCATGAGTCTGACGAACTGCGGTCCCGCAGTTAGCATTGACGTTAATTTATTAACAATCGGTTATAAAGTATTTAGGTCATCCGTTACTGACAAATGTGAATGAAAAGCATTATTATATGCAAGGCTCTCTTAATTATACGTACAAGAGAGAATCCTTATCCTAATTAATTTTAAAAATATCATGTTAATATGCACATATACATGATCTTTTTCAAGTTTTCAAGTTTATATATCCCATAAATCTTTAATTATATCTCTCGAAGCTTATTCCCGCGGCTCCGCTCGCTTCAGTCATCTTTACCAAGGTAATGTATATTATACTATTATGATATTTGTGTGCAAAATTTAGACAAAATCCAACCACAAGTTGTTGCGTGAAAAAGTCGTAACATACGGAACTTCTCACAAAGTGTCGCATTTATATTATTAGTAAGTTTACACTTTTGTTTGTTTCCCGCCAATCAATTAATTTAATAATTGTAGATACGACATTGAACTTGGTGAATCTTCCTGTAAAAATAATAATGCATTTATTTTTTGCGGCACGATTCAATCTCTATCTTTCTCAATCGATTTAACTGATTGTATTATCTTATTTTTCTTTAGGAAGTTCAGTTTTTCTTGAAGCAGAAATTGTGTACAGTTGCTCGTTGTTTTGTTTTGTTGTCTATTTTTTGTTCAATTGTCCACATTATTTAACTGCAATAGCTTAATGTGCAAAAACTAACTAAACTCTAAGAAAACTGAGTTCAGTTGGTCTTCGTTATGCTACGTAACATAAAAAATATATATACAAGGAATAACTTTTCCGTAGAAATTGGAAAAAGTCCTAAACTGTAAGAACTGGAGTATTTTGTCAAATATTTGGCTTAATTATATAAATTTATTTTCTGTTGTATTTTTTGCTTATGTCAAAAAATATTGGTCACGACCTCTGATCACGTGATTTTCAGTTCCGGTGTCTGTAAAAAATCAATGTCAAGTTTTCGACATCTACAAATACAACCGTTGTGTCTAGCGAACTCTACATTATTATTATTTTATTTATTTGGTTCACCAACAGTTGTGAATATATTAACACAAATACAGTTACAAAATTGCTAAATGTACAACCAATTACAGGTAAACACAGCATGCAAGTAAATAAAATTAAATAAACAAGAAATAAGGGTTAATTTGGAATTAATTCTAGTAATTTCTAGGCAAAGTCATTAAACTTAAGTGAAAATACATCTATAGGTTTAGAAGTAAACAAGTTGTTCGTTAGTTTGCTTAACCTAGCGATCGGAGAGTTCTTGCCTAATTCAGTTTTACGCAGGGGGGGACAAGAAGTGAACTCGGATACCGCGGAATTTTGTACGAGACTCTAAATTTAAAAAGTTCAAGTAGTTGAGAACAGTCGACCATGTTATTAGAACAGTCGACCATGTTATTGAAATTTATCTGATTGAAATAGCAAACGAACATGCAGTCCAGCTGATGGTAAGTGAGTACTACCGCCCATGGACATCTGTAAGTAATCAGGAGTTCAATCTGAAGTCAATCACAGGTGCGTTGCTATTCCTGAGGACCGAGATGGTCGCCTCAATTATAAGTGAGCTACAAACTACACTGGTTCTACCTGGTAAAATACTGGACTAAATCATCTAATCTAATCTAATCTTAATATTGAAATACTACTGCTGTTACTTTCGTTACTAATTTGGACTTTATGCACTTGAAACAAGAAGTCTAGGTCTCAGGTTCGAGTTTACGTTTTTAATTTATTTGTTTACTATACGGGGTGAAACTTAAATAACCTGCTGAGACAATCGACACGGCGTGAAAATATTACAAGTCATACGCTTAAAGCGGATTAAAAAGCGATTTTAAATTTAACAACACAGCAACTAGCATATGGTTGTGTATATGTGACGCTTATTAAAAGAATAAAAGGAAAGAATAATAATGAAGCTGCAATACAAATAAAAATAATAATAACAATAAATCTCTACACTCATATCGCCACACTAGGATTTTCTCCTGTGTCGTGGGTGCCTTGGACAAGGACTGACAAATAAACACCCGGACTCAAAACAGAAATCTTAATTCTCATTTACATGTCCGTCTGACCAGGGATCGAACCGGAATCCATTGCGTGTTAGACTGTTTTGATGAACACACCGCTACGCGGGTTATTCTTACGAAATACCAAGTTGATTTATAACAAGAAATTGGTTTAAAGACCGACACTAATAATAATAATGCTAATTACCAACTTATAGACCCATACTATATTTTTTCGCGTATAACCACAATTGTTTCTCTAAAATAAAATAAGCCTAAGCTTAAGCATTATCAATCAAGCTGTCAGTAAATATCCTGTCAAAATCAGACCAGCGGTTTCGGAGTTTACCCATAACAAAAAGACAGACAGAAAAAATAGTTTTATTATTAGATCGTATTTTAAAATAAATTTTATTAAAGTATTCGTACATTACAAACAGACTCTTCAATTTTATTTATTTGTATAGCTATAATATTTACCAGTCTGCAAAAAAATTCATTTACATCACATCCACTAATTGAAATCGAAGGAGAAATCGCTACCTCTTATGCCTTATGCCCAAAACTGTCAACTTTCTCAAGATAATAACTTACTTACGGAAAACAAAAACAGAGACAATTAAAAGGGCTTCCTTTCATTTATTTTATGATAATTCGATACTCTTTAAACATTTATTTTATTAAGCGCCTGCTTTCATTGTTTCGGGCTTTCGTAACCGCTTTTTGTTATGTTAATGTACTTGTTTGACAACAAGCGAGTATCGAAAAGAGAAAAACAAATAAACGAGATAAGAATTAATTCACGGCAATAAATGGCCCGGTCAACGCGTAATCACTTATAATATAATGTCGTGATGCTAATTTCTGTTGTCGATTTTTCACAGCCAATTTGCTTAGACTAGCACTTGGCCGGTAATTGCTTTTTATCTGCAAGCGAAAATCCTTTACTAACATAATATGCTTTACGGTGAAGGAAAAATCTTAAAAAACTTACACACTTGCGAATTCTTAAAAAAGGCTTCAAAAGTGTGTGAAGTCTACCAATTCGCTCTGGGCCAGAGCAGTGGACTATGGCCAAAACTCTCATTCTAAGAGATCCGTGCCCAACAGTGGGACAATAATGGTACGACGATGTAGTATATAAACGAAATAACAGTACCTTACCATAGTAAGTTTGTTTAATTTTTCCGATTTCATCAGTTCTATTTTATTCGCTTATCGCTTCTCTCGTACAGTAGAACAGGGGACTTTACGAATAATTTATTTAACGTCCCTTTTTGTTTGCGAAAATAATTAAACAATGCGATTTATTTAATTCAGCACGTCCAATTTATTGATACTTTAAATGTTATATGGTTATGGGGTTTTAATTAATACAATGTAGTTTGCCAAAAGCGGTTAGAAGATTGGAAGGAAAACTTGGAAAGGACAAAACATCGCTATTTATGACATAGATATTATTGTAATGTGTTATAAATGATATTTTATTTATTTAAATTGTATTAAACCTTAATATGTGGTACAAAATGCTATTGCTAGAAGATTTTTGAAAACATTTTGTAATTTTTTTATGTTGGAATCGGTCTGCTGTCTGTGAGTCCAGATTTTGGTAAATGGTAAATGATAAATTTAGACTTATTTTTTTAACCCGGATGCTTCGGTGTTTTATATATCGTAAGATAAGAATAAAACTAACCTAATGCGCATTTTGTAAATAATATAACAATTTTGTCTTTCTCTTTATTCTACGTTTGTAGAAAAAACGACAGTAACATTCTAATGTTACTGTCGTTTTTTCTACAAACGTAGAATACGGGCCATTTATCTATAAAAGGTATTTAATTGTATACAGTGAAAGTTTAATTATAACGCATTATCTAGTTAATCATTTAA
>DWLI01003535.1:0-11732 GCA_018249915.1 Cecropterus dorantes dorantes
CAGATGTCCATGGGCGGCAGTGACCACTTACTATCAGGTGGACTGCATGCTCGTTTGCTACTTCAATATTATATATATAAAATAGTATATATACGTTGTTCGCACTAACGACTCGATTTCTCCCACTAACACGCGGAATTAATGAAAATCGTGATTGAAACTAAAAGCCAAATTATATTGCGGTCTCTTAATCGCCACTAAAACGACGTCTTAAAATTCGACGGGCGCATTCATCAAAAATAAGAAAATAATTAATACTCGCCTCGGAACGACAGACGTTTAGAACGAACAATAAAACAATGCTCAAACCGAAACAAAACACAGAAAAATATGAATTCCGATCAGAACGGCCGGGGAAACAAAAGATGGCGGATTTTAATGAAATGAAATAAAATATAAATTCCGTTCTCAAGCGAGAATTCTTACATTTTTAATTTGCTACTGTGGAAGAGAATGGGGGTAAAAACGGTCAAATTCCAAATTCATAAGCCCCTCCACTGATTGAAGCGGCTTGCTTGTGTCCAAATTACTAACAAAATATTCATTGTCATTGTTTATTTGTGTTATTTAAATTAAAAATGGTTTTTGCTATGAAATTGCCTTATGAGATCCGCTTGCTATTTTGTCTGCGCGATTATTATGTGGATCTCGCAATTAATCTAGATTTTAGATAACGATACCTGTTCTTACAATGTAACTAATCCTAGAGTACTAAAATATCTGTGAACTTAGAATAGTACATAGATTAGACTTATATATAAATAAAGCTCTCTTTACATACAATTTTGTGTTGCTCGTATGTGATTTGAGTGTTCTTTAAATTTTGTTAGGAAACGTACGTGAAATTAACAGAAAAAAAAAACATTTTTTTTATACAAAAACCCTTTGGTGCTACTGGTACTTTGAGTTCTAAAGAGTGCCAAATAAATGGAAACACAAATCCTCCTCTGCATCCTCAAGGTCAAAGATAATTTACACAACACAATCATAAGTGATACATCATTTACATGACACAGATTCTAGGTATATATTTGCAAAATTGTGAGCTTAAAGCAGTTTCAAAACGTAGCCAAATATTCATACATTTGTTGTAGATAATCCGAGAATCGTCCATAACACGTAATACCAGGGTATTGCTACCATTATACATAAACTTTATAGCATGGGAATAGGGTTGGCACACGCACAAAAGTAAGTTAATTTATTACGACTAACATACGAGAATACTTTCCTTTTGTTGTAATATGAAACGCAGAAAAAAGAAAAACATCAAAGTTTAATGGTCGATTCTAGAATACATTTTGTTATACATATTGAGGCATGGATCGGATGCCTTTCTAATAACTACTTAACTATCATGAGTTTTTCTTTTAATTTACGACTTATTTTTGTTAATCTTACTTATGTGTAAGTTTATATATTTAAAAAATGCTAAAATACGATTAAAGTGTCTTTAGTCGTATTTGTCGTTTGTAAGTAGTAAATGGACTAAATATAATAAATGGACTAGTAGTTTCTGAGCTTAGCGCTTTCAACCAAACAAACTCTTCTGCTTTATAACTTCACTAGGTGTGTGTGGTTCACCCGCTACTAAATAAGAAAAAAAAACAGCGTGATATTATATAGCCTATAGCCTTCCTCAATAAATTGACTATTCAATACAAAAAGCTCGAAACACTAGTTACTGAGGTTAGCCCGTTCAACCAAACAAACTCTACTGCTTTATAACATTAGTAAAGATTAAGAATTCAATTCATATCATATAATTTATTATTTGAAAACTTATTGGACATAAATTTAGTAATTTTCCTTTCTAACCGATATATTCTTATTACTAACAAAAATATCAAATGAGTGGCAACCCTAGACAAAAGTGATCCAGATGTGTTTGTAATATTGAGAAACTCCAGACCGCTCTACCAGCCATCTCTTATGTGTTTTTTTATTTATTTTCTCAAACGCTTATGAGTAAATTATGTCAGTTTGAACTCAGCCTCTCATAAAAACGTCTATTGGATTCCTGTTAATCTTAACTGTTTAATTATATTTGATTTTCAGTATTGAGTCGTAAGGTTATGTACTCGAAGAGGTTAAATTAATAATTTAACTCTACTTTCGTTAGTTTGGTTAATTGTTAATTATGACCCGCGTGGCGGAGCGGTCACTATACCGGTCTGATGCACAGTGGTTTCGGGGTTCGATTCCCGGCCAGACATCTGAATGATGAATTTTAATTCTGTTCTGGGTCTGGGTGTTCGTGTATTCGTCGTGAAATAGGAGACAATTTTAGTAAGAGTCTATGAGTGTAGAAAGCGTGTATCGTTACGAATCGTTGGTGCTTATGATGGGTGTCCGTGGGTACCAGTCACCACTGCAGATAAACTACATCAGTTTGGCCATTTGTTAATCATCTTTACGTATCGTTGGTAAGTATGGGTGTAATGCATCAGTGACCATTACACCCTTTGAAAACTTTTGAGAACTTTCAAGAATAGAAGCTTCCGCACAATTTCTTACACCTTTAAAGCATTTGATAATCTAATAGGCACGTAACTTCTGAAAAATTATTGCTTTGGATTCGAACCCTGGACTCTCAGCATGAGAAGTTTAATTCAGACCATTATGCTATTACTGTTTTTATTATTCAATTTAATTTCGCAAATGAATAACAAATTGGAGAATGTTCATGGTGGTTGAGAATTACAGATTGGTAATTAGTAAGAGAAAGAACCTAGGTCAGGACGGGTCAGATCGTTTTAATGATGGATTAATAAACGTATTAAGTCATGCTGGGCAACTGCCCACTGCTGGGGTTATCATCGAAAAACTAACTTATCCTACAATCGTGTATAAGGGTTTTTACAGACAAGAATTCCGAATAAAAAAATAAAAGTAGTATTTTCGTCATATGTATTGTAATAATTATTTCAGTAAAATATTCAGGTACTAATATTTTTTGTGTAATTTTCGAAATGAAAACTGAATTATTTTAGAAACTTAAATTTAAAAGAATCCTAGACAGCTTAAATTCGATCTATCTATCAGCCTTTGGAAGTCCACTGCTGGACATAGGCCTCCCCTAATCGGCGCCACTCCGACCGGTCCTGAGCTTTCTGAATCCAGCTTAAATTCATATCTTCCTAATATTATAATGTGTAATATGTATGTGTGTTTGTTACGTTTTCACGCAAAAACTACTGATAGAACTACGCTAAAATTTGGCAAACTGATAGTTTATGACCTGTACTAAAACATGGAATACTTATTACGGTGGTTAACGTAACTGAAGCGGGCAGAGCCAGGAGAATAAGCTAGTATTTGTATATTGAAGTTATTCGGTGACATTAATATCCACATACCATGTCGTTAACCATTAGTTCCCATGTATAGATACATTACATTAATAAAGTTCAAGGGTTTTAATATTAACATCGATTAATGTATTCATAAGGTAGTGTCTGTGTTTGTATACTTGTTTTTAACTGTTGTATGACAAATCTGACGAAGTAGTTAGCATACGCTCTACTCAGAGGGTAGCGAGTTCTATCCCGAGGCAACCACATTTACATATATATAATAATATATATATTATTATATATATGTAAATAGTTTAATTTTTGTTCTGGGTCTGGGTGTTTGTCATTTCGTCTGTTTCGCCTAGTAGGACTATGCGTTAAGAAATCTATTTATATCGAGTTATTAAAAGCTCTCTGAAAAAGCTTAAACGAACTTATAATCCGCTATTCATTAACAAAACGTTTTTAGTTAGAAAACACTTAAGCTTGTCTGCTTAAGTGATTTCTAACTGAAAACGTTATAAGATTCCATTTTATTGATACAATCTGTATCCCGAGAACTATTAACACTTGATACTTGTAGCGCTATTAATATGATTCCTAAATCCACGCTTTTCCTGTTTCCAAGTAAACATCGGAGATACCGTACGTAGTCACAGTTACGTCAACAATACAGCTGCCAACGAATATGCCTAATTCCCGGCACATTTTCCTGGAAATAACTAACAAAAAGCATCGAACATCAAAACATCGGGAGCGGAGCAATAAAATCAATCATTTCCTTCGTAACGACTATCGATATGAAATTTTTACATTTGCTCGCTCGCTTCTTGTGTTTTCGCTTAAAAATAGATATTTTGAGTGCTCCTCGAGATAAGTTAGATGGATGCTGTGTTTTAAGCAGACAGATGAATGGTTTATACTTTTTGGGGTTCTATCTCCTTCATATTTTATACCCCACGTAATTACTGAGCTAATCCGGAAATATATTTAGTTAACGATCATCGCAGGGTCGGTACTGTGGGACACGTTAGTTTTTATAATACAAGTTTTTACCCGACTGCGTCAGAAGGGTAAAGTTTTTCAAATGTACTGCATGTATTTTCATTTCTTGGGCTATTGTTTTTTAGCCTAAGAAACATAGAAAAATCTATCATACCTTAGTTAGGTATGATAGATTTTTCTTTGTTTCATTAGCGCACCTTATAATACATTTTTGTTTCTATTTTATTATTTCACGATTTTTTTATCATTTCAGTGAACAAAGACTGAATATGACTGGTATTTTAATGAAAGTAATTTCGAAAAAAAAACTTGTCTAATATTTAATCAAAATCATCGTCATCTTCAAAATTATTTGTTACCGTCGTTTTTTGATAAATTAGACTTCATCTATGAATGAAACGAAGTTTTCAGTAAACAAAATATTTTTCATAAATCATATAAAGATTATTTATACTTGCGTGTGGAGAGAATTTGAAAAACCTATCTTGATATGAAAACTAAACAACCAACTCATTTGAGTACTAAGTATTCACCATGACATTCCGATCGATTCAATTCACGAGATGAAATTATTAAAGGTATCGAAACGTCAACAAACTCTAGTCACCATAAAGGCATATTAACGTCACAATGGCGGGCGTGGTCCGCGGACTAGCGGGGAATAATTATACCTCCTCCCTAGTGCCATCCCCCCTTCGCGTTCATTGAGTATTGTCTTCGAGATGTGACCCCTGACGTCGGTAAGGTCTCGGGCGTTGACAAGCGATAAAACGGAGCGGTAAATATGGGACTAAAAGCAGTCCTTAGTACGAGTTTACCTTGTATCCGCAAAACAATCATTTTTTAAATTAATATACTTCAGGTTTTTATTATCGTTTTCGTCAATACCTTGTAATGTAATCTAATATGATTATTTTAAGGAAACATACTAAAGGTGCAGTGCAGTTGTTTGTTGGCATGTTCTTATAAGTTCTGTTACCAATCCCAATAATTTTCTTAACTAAAACGTACAGATATATTGACGAGCTAACCAGAAGATGGTTAGAATTTTATGTAGATTACGTCTTTATCACTCTTTTCTCCAATTCAACGGCCATCTATACAGTAGACAAATATTTTTGCCTATAAACACATAGACAAATACTGTTTTAAGAGTCTAAAACAAGCTGTTAACCTACTTTAAATATATTCTGCATTAAATTCAATGAATACACATGAATCATATTTCTAGATATAGGATTTATGATGACATAAAAGAATTCGTAATAAAATATTGAAGAAAACATCTGTTATGCTCGCTATTGAATTCGGTCGTAAAAATTGAGTTGACGTCGATAACTGAAAATCTATATTTCGATGGTGATTTTTTTTAAATCTATGTTTGAAAATATTTTGATGTTAATGATATTTCATCACATTTAACTCTGTTTTACAACAGCAATATTAAGCGCTAATTTGATTCGAAAGGAGAGATAATCTGGGTAACTCTAGGTATCTCGGATAGGCTTTTAACGATAAGGATTTTACCCCCTTTGAGAATTCAATCCTTACCTATGATAGAAGTAACATACTATTAGATAAACCTCGTAAATCACTCAAATTTTACAAGAAGAAAAAAATAAATCAAAGGTTGATTACAAAAAATTCAGCCAATTCTCTCTCAACTGACTATAAGCACTTCCGAATGTACTCTCCTATTCGTTATTAATTGCTACTTTTAATTTAGTTTTTTCTTTTATCTTACATCAGAACATCGCCCATTTAATTTACAACACCGCTACACCGCTTTCTTAAACGTACAAAGAAAGTAATAGAGAATTAATCATTACCGTATCACGTTTGTGTCTAGCTAAATATGTGCTTGAGTAGTTTATAAGCTGTCAAACGGTTTGGCATGTTAAATACGGAATGTAACGATGAAATCAGAAGCAAACGCCAAACGACAAACGAAACTTTACTTGTACGTCATTATTTAGAGATATTTCGGTTGCATTTAGAAATGTATACACGCGTGAGAAATCGCTGTCAATTTAACGACTCTTTACGACGCGGATGACGTGTGGAATTTTGACGCCTCGTATCTCATGATAAACGTAGTACGCGACCTGTGTTTTATTAGCTAAATAATGGATTGTGACGATTCTTTATAACTGGAAATAATACGTGAACGTGACTCGTGATGACATAATTGAGTTTGAAAAAGAGTTATCACATTATTCGTTATCATTTTAATCATACGTCACAGCCAAGGCAGACATTTTTCTAAATAACTCTGTAAAACCTTTCGTTGGTCAAATGCAATGAAATTTTTTATATAAAATTTTACCTTGTTTATGTTTGTATTCCCAAATTTTGCAATATGGTTAATAGATTGATTTGAATTTTTACATAACGTTGCATTTCTATCTAAGATTGTTTTTATGTACTAACAATTCTGAGAAAGTTACGAGAACTGAGCTTATAGTTTACTTATAATTATACTGAACTACAAAGCCAGTGTTGGAAATTTTTTAATTTTAAAAAATTAAAGAGAGTATACTAATTTTAGAGACAAAACCTTAATTAACCGTGAAAATATGTGACAGATGAACATTTAAACTAATTGCCCCATTTAACAAAGACATTATTACGTTTAATAATACAAGATCGTCATTGAAGTACCAAGCGCACATAGCACCGAGGAGTCTACGGGAATTCTGAATGCGATCCAATTGTTATGTGTCATTCATCGTGTAGACTGCACATTCTACACATAAAATGTATGACGGGTGTCTACGAGAATTAACAGATCAAAGGTGCAAAGAGCTGCTTTAAAACTATTACAAATAATACTAATGTTTTCTAAACTTATATGTCGTGACAATAATTTCGCTAGTTATTTTTCTATAACTGAAGATCTGAACAGATTTGAATTATGAATTACGATTTCACCCAAGACACTCAAGACGTACAAACACGAAGACACAAACACCCAGACCCAAATAGAAATCAAAATCATCATTCAAATATCACTTTACGGTTATAGCAAAAACTACATATATATAAAGGCACAAAAAGGTGCCATATTCCATTTTTGCACCGTACACCATGTGATATGTAGATTCAGTACATGACGTCTTTAACTGATACAAATCTCTTAGGAAACCAACCCGACCCCGGTGTCAAGGGACCGCGAATTAGCCAACCACTGAACGCGAGGCGCTGTTAATCTGATAAAATGGAGTAGAATAATTTACTATTTGTGTGAATACAAATTTTCAAACATTGTATGAGTACATTCCATTTAGTCACTCGACAAATTCTATAAAGATTTAATAAACTAGACATTGTATTGAATGGTATGATTGAAAATGGATTTGTGTTTAAACAATTTTGAAATATTATCTATGAATTTATTTTATTCAGTCATGTGAAAATCTAACTGAGATTTGGTACAACATTTTCAAATAATTGTTAAATTTTAAAAGCTGGTATTTAAATTGTTACTACATTTTCCATTTAGGCAACTTTTTTACTTTCCTACTATCATTCTTATTTATTATTCTTCGGCTGTATAAAAGAATTCTATGGCCTTTGAAAATAAACGTCCATAACCCGAATTCGTTCCACCTTCCACGTTCAAATCAAATCAGCGCGGGCGATTTTGACAACTGTCAAAACGCTAACCTTTGCTCCTAATTTCGTTTCAAAACGTAATGCATCCAGATAATGTAACTTCAAGATATGATTTTTAAAATGTTGTGTAATTTTAAAATAACTGTTGGTAGCCAAATTGATATTAATATGAACTTCAAAATTTATATTTAAGATTCAAGTATGATATAAATCAAAAATATGCAATAGTATATTGAAAAATATATATCAGTTTTTATGTTTTTTTTTATGTTAATGAAAGTTTACTTCAAAACAAAATTCCTCTAATATTTAATTTTTTACTTAATTTGAAGTTTTAAAATTTAGAATAAACGATTTATTTTTTTAATATCATTGCCATTTTTTTATAAAAAAGTGCGTTAAAACCCCGTTATCCGACTTTTTGACTATGTTTGCGTCTAGACAATTTTAGTGAGCAATAAATCCATTGTGCTGTCACGTCATTCTTGGGCGTATGAAAGGTGATAGAGAAATCGTTTGGCGAATGCAAAACGCGTATCGTTACGTAAGGTATTGTTGCGGCCGGCACGCGCTACGCAAGGGTGGCCGGGACGCATTCTTTTACGATACTTGAAAATTACATGCCAATTGCCTAGGTGTTGTGCGGTGGCAACACTTTTCTTTTTTTGTTTTTCGAACGTAAATATTGAAGCGTTGATTGACGTTTTGTTACTGCTGATATAGTTTTTTATACGCATAAAGGTTATTTATTACAATTGACATCTGTACCAGCCAGTATTTCATCAATTTTACTAAATTACAAAAATAAATCATATGTAATTAAAAAATATTATTTTTATAAACCAATTTGTAAATTATACTAAAATGGACTATTAGAGAACGTAACAAAAATTTTAATGTTTAGTAATAATAATGTGGAAACTATAATCGTTCATTCAATAGTTCCATTCAATTTTACTCATTCTTATAGTCTGGAAGACTGATATAGTATTCTATTGTTATAATTGACTTTATTGTTTTGGCAAAAAATATGGCGCCGTCGATACACCATACAGAATTCCTGATGACTTTGGACTTCCCGATAGAAAACTCTGTAAATAGTGTCACAAATTGTTACTTTTAGGCTATAGGTAAAAATGTTAGGGTTTTATTTTGAAAATATTTTAAAGTTAACTCAATGTTGAGATATAACTTCTTTAGAGACATAGATGCAAATACAACCTCATAAGATTTATTAAAAATATTCTTAGCCGAATCACATAAATTATCCTTTATGTCTCATTAAACTATATGGCTATTATAAATGTGTTTTAAACCATAAATATATCAAACATTAATTATTTCAAGAATGTCTAAAGATGAATTATTAAGTAAACTTAAAATAAAGATCTAGATAAAAATATTTAAATTTACTTCTGACCAGTACAAATATCAATCAATACGAAATCGTACACTGTATCTACGAATACCGGCGCTCAAGATTTCCGATAAAAGCTCACACGTCCAATTTCCAAGCATTTCAAATTTCGAACGTGAGTGAGTTAAAAGAAGCAAAACATTCGTTCTTATCTCGAACCGTTCCAAATCCAAGTAAGTGAAGCAATTGAAAGACGAAACGGCTAAGTTCACGTTACAGCCGTTCCAAATTTGAATTCATATCGTACGTTATGACGTGAAGTGAACGAATGTTTTAACTTTTTGCCGCTGAGTAAATATTCAACGTAATATAGTTTTTGTAGAAAGATGTTTTTTTTTTAACATTTGAAGTTTTTTTCTTTAATGACATTTATGATCATAAGTCGAATTTTGTCATTAACATTTTTTAACCCATTGGAAAGTTTTTAATTGTACTTTATAAGCGAGTACTATTTTTTTTATTTAAAAGTGGAAGAGATCCAGAAAAAAATAAAAACATAAAATTAATTCTAAAACTATGTTTATAAATGTTTAAGTTTTTATTATATTAAAGTAATAAATCAATATTATAAAACAGATGGCGACTGTTCTATAATATTGATTTTAGGACACAAAAAATTAACAAAAGGTTTCCAATTTATTGAATTGGAAAAAAAATCATTACGGTATCTTTTTTCCTTAAAGTTAACTACCGTAAACGAAATCATTAAAAGGCGATCGATGTAATTAATTCACGACTAATATTGCCTTTTCATAGACTTTTACAACGTAATTTATTGTTCGTAGGAGTCCATAAGAACTTATTTAAATTGCAAATATTTTTAATCTGTACCAACTTCAATGGAATATTATTTATAGCTGTTTTTTCAAAGCAGAACGTCTTAACTAAAACATTCAATCAAGCGTTATTTGAATAAAATATTACTCAAACTTAAAAAATCATAATGTTGGGTCTAGTGTAGTGTGGGTACGCTTTGTGGTTTCGGTGGGATGTCCCGTTTATGGAGTGTATTCAGATAAATATGTACGACAAATTGCTTTTTATTATTAATTTTACTAATTTTGAAGTAGTTTTAATTTTGCTGAACTAATACTTTTTATTTAGTTCATAATAAAATTGTACAAAATAAAAAAAATATCTATACTACACGCGTTAATAATTATTTATTTAAAAATAATATTTTTTTTATTTATAAATAAATATAGAAAAAATTACTCTCACTTTTACACACACAACTTTTATCTGCTAATCGTTGCCAATATGGCGTATTTGTACTTATTATAATAATTGTTATAAACGAAACTTCTTACAATCTTATACAAAACTTAGCATTTTCATTTGTATTGTATTTGACTATTATAAAAAAAAACTTAAAAAATGAAGTCGATTCCTGATCTTTATCCAATTATCCTATTTTCTCCAAACACATAGCCACACTAGCCCAGCGAGTTTCGTTTCGGCGGAGATATGATTCCATTGATTGATGGGTAACCATGCTGTGTGATCCATTCCACCAGGAAACGTTGACCTCTCTCTGCATACGGTTATTTACCTCTCAGGGGTCAAGCTATCCTAGTTGTGTTTAACTTAGTCTGTTGACCCCGTACATGCCTAAAGTAGAATGTACCATGTTTTAGAGTTAATTAAAAATGTATAAAGATTGTATACTTGTCACGACCGCCGAATTGGTATCACAATTTCAATTTCCAATCTGTTAAACGTTAAAAGATACTTGAATCAATAATAATGTAATTTTAAAAGGTGCTTTTGTATATGCCTCTCGCTTGCACATTTTCAAAAAGAGCGAGAGATAAATTGGTGTTTTGGATTACAATCTTTATTGAAACGTCTTATACGTAATTAACTTTACATAGTGAGAAAGTTAAATTAAATTTCCGAGCCTATTACAAATTGTTACAAAACAAATATTTAATCAAAATTAATTGAATTCATAGTATATATTATTACTGTTTAAGGCTCGATTCTTGAAAGCGTTTATGTAACATAAAAATAAATAGTAAGTATTGAGGTGATTAACTATTACTGTGAACAGTTAAATAAATAATATTTGATAACAAAAATATACAAAACTAGCTATGCTCCACGGTTTCACCCGCTATTACATAAGAATCAAACAAAGAATCAAATACAGTGCGATGTTATATAGCCTCAAGCCTTCCTAAATAAATGGATTATTCAATACAAAAACATTTTTTCAATTCGAACCAGTAGTTCCTGAGATTAGCCGGTTCAACCAAACAAACTCTACTGCTTTATAATACTATAGACATTGCATACACAACACAAGAAAAATCTTAGTATGGGGCTGCGTGTAAAAAGCGTTAAAACGTTATTATGTACCTGATTAAAGACATATTATACCTTCAAACTGAATTTAA
>DWLI01003536.1:0-11729 GCA_018249915.1 Cecropterus dorantes dorantes
AAAAAAATATATTTTTGTGTTGAATAGTAAATTTATCGAGGAAGGCTATATAACATGCTATATTTGTTTTTTTTTTTAATGCAGTAGCGGGTTAAACTAGTTCTTAAATACAATAAAAACATTTCACATAATAAATTATTGATTTTTATCATATGGAACACTTTATATTAGCAGTGCTTATAATTTTCTTTCGCACGACACGGCTACCATACTATTGGTACCATTTACCAAAAATATTTTGTGACCCACAAACATTACGTATATAGTTAGGTTACTTAGTTAGTATATTATTATATATTTAGGTATCTGTATATTGCTTAATTTAGTACCTAAGTCAAACGTCGTCACATGTTATATTAGAAGTCTTATATAAATATATATTTATGGCGATATCTCTTTTTAATTAATCTTTTTGAAGCTGGTAGAACTCTTTGTGGTTCAACTCCGGAAGCACCACCACACCTATTTGTGCCTCATAACAGCAGTGTTATATGCTGCTGTGTTCCGGTCTGAAGGATGTAGTAAGGGAGACATATTTGTCTGAGGCACTCCGTCTTAATCCTCATAGGTAGCAACGCGCCTGTGACTAACCTTAGGTGACACTTTGATCTTACCTAGGATTGATTATAGATGTCCATGGGCGGCAGTACCATCAGGTGGGCTGCATGATCTTTTGCCACTTCCATACTATAAAAAAAAATCCAGACCCCATTATGAGGCGTAGCGTCTCTTCAAGAGATCGACACCCACGCTTTGAAAAACACTGCTATTGCATTAATTATGCCTACTTAATATTATTGTTATTATCACAAAGCGTTTGTAGTACATCTAACCTCCGACCTAAACCCACAATTCTCAGAAATTTTGTTCTTTAATATAATGTGCTAATTTTTCTTCCTTCGTGAACCTTTGCATGACCGTTTTAGTAGGTTATCAAAAGCATTGAAACGCTTTATACACAACAAAGAGTTGTTTACTTACGGCCTTTAAACAAATTTTATGTGATAAACTGTACGTGATGGGATGTATAAGAACAACATAACATGTTAAACGATATTCCATAAATTACACAAATACAAAGTTTTTTATTTCTTAGAATTCAATCAAAGCTCATATTTGTAATAGGGATAAATTTACAAGAAATAAATTAATGCAAGATGGTAAAACGGGAATAGTTCGACCGGAGAGGTACCAACGACACACTCATGGGCGGCAATGACCACTTACTAGCAAGATAGACTGAATGCTCGTTTGCTACTTTAATAAAAAATATATTATTATTACTTTTAACAATTTGTTTTTTTTTTATATACTTTACATAAAATGATTAGTTTTATTAATAATATTGTAGATAAGATACACAAAACATTTTAACGAACAAACTAAGAGCAAATTACTCTAAATTCGTATAGCGTCATCTTGTTTTTCGCTACATCTTTTCCACTTAAATACTTTAACTTGATAGTTGATACTGATATCATAATACTTCATGATATGACCATAAAGACCATCATGGATAGTCCGCCTGTTAAGGCTTAGAATGATATCACTTAGCAAGTCATGCAATGTCATCGAAACTAAACAGGTACGCAAAATTTCAGCTCAATTGCTGCTTTAAAATTCACTTGGAAGATTTGACCCAAACAAACAAGCTATAAAAAAGCTTGTTAAATAATCACAGGATGTATGGGAAATGCTGACAACCCTTATAAATTTGAACGGGACGTGCCAAATGTCAAGAGCACAAGCACGTCATGAAACCCTCATGTCCTGCAAGCTAACTTGCCTCCTAACATTATTATCTACTCATAAACCACAGCGATACACTTTCTTTGTGTACTGGATGTACGCATAATATTACATCTACATATATATAAATACGCAGAGGGTCGTTGTCTCATACGTTTTAAGTGTTCCCTTTACATATCGCTGTGACATACATATTTTTGTACTACACTGCAGATTTTTCGTATGTACGTTTCGTAGCGATACGTGCAGTGGAAAACAGTTAAGAATTACAGTTGATGATTTTCCCATATAAAATGCATAGGCGTCGTAGTAAATATTATTACTTGAAAGATATTTTTCAGCCCACTTTATGACGATATTATGAAGTTCAAGTATGGACGAGAGTGAAGTATCTTTTCACTTGAATGAGTTCAGGGACGACGGTTCAATGATTTTTTGCTAATTATGATTTATTTTAAATAATGTATGTATTATTTTTTTACTTAAGATTCACTTTTTTACGTTTGAAGATAAAATTGTTACTCTATAATAACATGATCTAGTTTACTGAGCTTGTCATTCTCACGAACTAGTGAATTTATAGAAGCAATAACATAATGTCGATTTTAAGACTTGCCCTATTTAAAATGATTTAAATATTATATGATTACCTATGATCAAAAAAAGAAACTATTGGATTTTCTAAATTAAACTAAACAAAGTTAAAATATAATCTTAGGTTTGCTTTTTTGAGCTTCATTTGATTTAATATTTATAATTATAATTATATTAACCGGCCAATAGACTAGCAATATGTTCAACGCAAAAATATTGTTCCTTGTTATCTGAATATTAACTTTACTATTATTTTAGTATATTTATAGATGTAAGTTAAAATGTACGTCATATTTTTCATAGACGTAATCATCATATCAAGATTCATATGATATGATGATGATGTCTATGAAAAATCATCATATTTATGATTTTTACAATTAATTTTAAAAATACCTAAAGTTTTTATTGTTCTCAATGTCAACAAGCTAAATTTCAATAAAAATAGTATATTTATTGTTATCATCTAAAATTACATACCTACCAAATAATAATATAATGATCATACTCAAAATACTCGTTTCAAGTTTCCACGTAAGCAAATATGTAAACAAACAATTCAATAATTAACGTAACAATTGTTAAACAATAAACGTGTAATAAACTAAAGTAAACGTCCAAAACTCTCTTAGCGTTCATCGTAACCATACTGCATGGTACTAAATGAGCGAGTTTAAAGCTTGTTTTGATGCGCATGGACAATTTTATAGCCACTTCGTGTCATCCTATATCTCTGGCAAACCTACGTCGTACGTCGGAGCGCACTTATTCAATAATCTGATTCAATTTACAGTGAAGGTTCTGTTTCATGGTTTCTGACGTCTTATTTAATATTCTGTTACTGTTTTTGTCGGGATATATCTCGTGCATGCTATTAAATTATAGTTTGTTCAATTAGCAGTTTCATTTAGATGAATATTCATGTAAAGTAGAGGGATTATTAGATAGTAGATAGTAGTAAGTAGGTTAGAGGTAAAACCCGATTTTATAACAAAGTAGTCACACCCAATTCACTGCAATTTGATTTAGGTTATGCTTCACGGCTGATAAAGTATCTTAGAAAGGATAATAATGTCCTGTGTTTTAGTCCCATCGTCAAAAGAAAATACTTTTTAAATGCATGTTTCAAATTAGTTTTTTCATAAGTAAGAGTTTTTTAAATGCAGTATTTTGTGACTGGCACATTGTTACAAATATAATCGACATAAATTTAAACAACATCTTTTCAATGGGGTAATATTGGAAATGTGTAAGACGGTGGTGTGTGGATAAAGCCTTGAATAGTCGCAAAATATTGCTGAAACCTTTTCACAATCGCAGCTGAACAACTGCAGTACGAGTAAAATTTGATCGCGATTTATTGAGGTGAAATAAATTGAAGATAAAAGGTAGATGGAAAATATCGAGCTTAACCATTTTCATTATTAAATAATATAATCAATATATTTTAAGTTTACTCTCGTTGAAACCTTTCCAATTTTATTGCTCGAATTTCACCGTGATTTAAAAGTTAACAAAAAATGCCGTTTATATTTATATTTCATATGGTTATAGTTTAAAACATGTTTTTAGCATTTTGATTCAATTACATTGGCACATCTTAAGTAAATATATCAAGTAACAAACGATAATAGCACTCAAGAATCGAACCAACAAAATACCCCTATGTAGTTAAGCCTACGACCCTCTACCACTTGTTTGTTGAAGATTTCGTGTAGGTATACTCTTACCAACTAGTCTCATTGAGAGCGAGTGAGCTATATGCTATTTCATATTTAATACTTTTAAATTTCAGATTATTTTGTGTACAATATCTAATCGAAATCTATAGATCTAAATCTATTTTGTACTATTATTTAGAGAGCTTTATAAGCGTCCTTTAAATTTCAACCTGAAATTTTTGAAAGCAAATCTAATTTCAGGACGACAAAAGTTATTGCCTGTTCCATCTTGACATTAAAGTACAGTCTAAAATATACGAAGCATATTCGAAGGCAGAGGAAATATCCTGAAAGTAAGTATGGTTCTTGCGTACAATTCCGATTAACTTTTTCCCCCTTCGTAAGCACGCTTTTTGTTATCCGATCACGGTGAAGCGAAACCCTTATGTTCTACTTTCCTGTGCTTACGAAATAATTCTTTTCGGGAAATGGGTCCAATTAGTAGGATTATTATATACACTTAGGAAAATGAAAATACACCTAATTAGGGGCTTAAAGGTTGTTTTGCATGAGTTTTGTGGTATTTGTTGTTAATGATAGGTTAATTTTGGTTAAGAGGGCTTAAATCCAAATTCAATAAGGGCTTTTACTTTACTCGGCAATGGTAGAATTAATTTATTTTTGAGAATAAGTTTATATAAGGTTCATTAAACATACGATATAGGTAGGTTGTAAGTATTTTTTTTGTTTTCATAACATAAGCTATAATAAGCCGCGTAGCTGACAGTTGGTAGACAGATATTAGATAAGTGGTAGAATTTACACTTTATTTCACCTTAAAGGAGTTTGGGCTTTCGATAGGAGTATTGAAATAATAATAAAAAACGTTTTCTACCTATAGCCCCACACTAAGATTTTCTCCTGTGTCGTGGGTACCTTGGACACACAAAGACGAATACACCTAGTCCCAGAACAGAAACTAAACTCAACATTCAGATGTCTGTTTGGCCGGGGATCTAACCCGGAACCCACTGTGTGCCAGACCGTATGGTGACCACTCTGCCACGTGGATCGTTAAATCATAGGTAGATGGATGGATTTGCATGGGTTTTATAGGCAGTGTCTATGGACAGCAGTGATAACTTATTATCGGTGGACTGCATGTTCGTTTGCTACTTCAATTTTATTAAAAATGGAAATATAAATTGAAAATAGTGTTTAATAGTACGATTATATTTCAACTTTATTTTAAACATTGTGGTTATTTTATGTCAAATGTTAGTTAATTCATGTCTAATAAAATGTTAAAATTTCACGAACTTTATTAAATAAATAATGATTATTGTTCTAAAGGTTATTATTGTTCTAAAATGTATTATGTTAAAACAATCCTTTAATATAAATGTTAGTAGAAATCTCGCGGTAGGTCTACAAATTCGCTCTGGTATTTGAAGCTGCGTTGAAAATTGCCAACGCATTCAGAATTCCTATTCGACGATCTTTAAAAAGGCTTTCTTGGCTATTCAATGGGTGCTCTATGAATACCTTCAACGTAACATGCCCGCTTAAAATTAATAATCTTTGCGCTTCCGATAGAAGGAAGACGGTATACAAATAATAAATTTATGTTTATTGTGAAACAAAAATACCTCGCTATTTACGTATTAATTATTTAATACGTAAAATACTTACGTTATACGTAATTCAGTTATGAAGAATCAGATATTCATAGAAAGGGACATGGCTAGATTTTTACTTAGTGGTCACTTTTAATCTCAGTTTTCTACGTAACAATGTAGTCTTCAGCAATTGTAAAGCACTTTATACAGGTGGTAGTGACCGCTCACGTGTCAGGGTTACACTTCTTATAAATATTTGTATGATATAATAATTGCAATGTGTAATTGCAATAAATATATCATACAAATATTTTACACTTTTAAATTACAATATTTAGAATAAGGATAACCAGTTTATACTTAAACTCTATCGAGTTTAAATGTTAAGTTTATTTATTTGACATGCCAACTATTACCATTTACCTAATAGGTAAATGGTAATAGATGGCATGTAATAGTATTACAGTTGGATTCCGGCGTGTACATGTATGCGCTTATTAATAGCAGTTATTTTAAAATCAGAGAGAGCGACTTCAGTTTTATTTATTTGTACAAAAAATATTTCGATGTTTGTAACCGTTTAAATATGTTAATGCTGAAACATAGTTAACTTGATCCAACTACTTACAAATTTATCAGAGCATATTAAGATTCGATATAAATATTTACGTACGTACTCTTAACCTCGAAAAAAGGTTTACGTAAGTAGGTTACCACTAAAACAATTTCGACCTTACGAAAAATATGCGAAATATCTTACCGGGATTTAATTTAGCCTCAAACTGCGTTAGCCGTGTAAATTTAATCAGTTCGCAAACAAATGACGAAGGTGGGACCGCCATTATCACGGGAGCCCGGACAACGGTTAATATGAAAATGCGGGTAACCAACGCGAAAATATGACAGTATTAATATAAATTGCACTTAGTAACACCGAGGGAAAAGAACTACCTATTAGAGTGTACAAGAAATAAGGAAAATGTTACCATTAGACGGTCTACCGTAGAAATTATGGCAGGTGCCTGGAAATATCTTATTTTCTACGCGTAAACAAAGCAGTTGACACCCGATCTCAAGTTATACGGCTATTTGGCTTGAGTGGCAGTCTCGTCTTTTACTAATTAGCCGTAAATATCATAATTTATACTTTATTATTATAACTAAGGCCTAGATACTGAGCACTTGGCAAGTAAATACAAATTTCGTTATAAAACACAGAAATAAAAGATCACATGCAACACCCTAATTTACAATAAGGATAAATACAAAACATATGTATTTCTTGTAAACTGAATTACTAATCCTTTTGGTCGAAATAGGGTAGAATTAAAAGGTATTTATATATTACCATTACCAACACAAATCAAATTTTGGTTTAATATAATTTTGTATACATACCATTTAATTGAGCCATGCTATTTGACTTTTTGGAATACCTTCCCTGGTTTCGACGTCTTATATTATTTATTGCTTACGTTAAATAAAAAGTGACAATTAGAAAATAATTGTACAATCATTATTAGGCTTACTACAAGAGGACGCTTTAAGTAGCCGTAATAAAGATAAAGGATTATTATAATTCTTATAAAGACATATAAGGATTATAGTTATATTTGTTTATAGACTGACTCATAAAAAATGGTCATCATAATAATTCATTTAACTTAATAAAATCCTCGTTGCTGTATTCTGTTTCCGTCCAGCTTAATAAATTTTAAACTAGCTTGGTTAATGACATACATAAATAATAAGTGCTTATATGGTATTACTGTGAATACGATAATACAATTTTGGTCATATATTAAACAATTTGTTACCAAAAATGAGTTTATTTGTATAGTTTTGACTAAAAAGCGTCAATATTATCCATTTATTTGTTACTTTTGGTACAATGTTTCCTCCGTTATACATTTAACACCCAGTGAAAGCTTCAAATCCAATAATAGGGTACGCTCAGGTGATGAAATTCAAAACCTCTTCAGTCCATTTGAAGTCGAATTCGAGTGGATATTAAGTCAGAGGAGTCTGACATCATGACTCTTAAAACTAAAGTGGTTGGAAGAGATTTTCTTCGATACGTATACCTACGGATTTGGACACAATTATTAAATTTGCCCAGTAATTCATTATTTTAATTTTATTTTGTTGTTTTAAATTCATCATGAAAGTATTACTGGCCCATTGCTGGGCGCAAGTCCTCTCAGAGTGAGAGTGGTTTAGAACAGAGTCCAATGTGTTAACCAAGTGCGAATTTTTAAACTTCACATATCTTTGTGAAGTTTTTTACCCCTTCAAGCGTGTATGTTTCGCTATGTTTTCCTTTACCGTTAACTCATGCGATAATTTATTTCTTATATTCAAAACATGATAAAATACGTGCAAGTGTTATTTTTTTATTAAGATAGCTCCATGTTTTGTTTGTGTTTTGTGTTGTGTTAGGACCTAATCACGGTTACGATTTGCGGGCGAATCTTCCGATCAGTTACCTCTATGTAACGAGTTCACCGCGACTACGCGACGTGATCGCTGCGTTGGATGAGTATTTTTGCATAATTTTGATGTAGCAAAAGACCATTCAGTGTACCTGGTGGCAAGTAGTCAGTACAACACAAACATTTCTAATTGAATCCATATAAAATAATAGGTCAAGAAGAAACTAATTACAGATGCGTTGTCATTCCTAAGGGCTAAGATGATTGCCCCGTAAATACGACAGACGGCATCCACACCCTTCCAACGAAATGCTTTTAATGTTTGTGAGAAGTTTACTGGTTCCATAACCTTAAATATTATATGGATAATACTCTAGTACAACTAAAACACCTCTCGTGCTTTCTATGTCTACGCTTCAAGAGTGATAGATATCTTCATGGGAATAATTAATTTTAGAGAAATTCACAGTTTTTGAATAATACTAATAGTACGACCCATTTTTGTTTTGAAGGTTCTGGTGAGTTGTTTCATACTAATATCAAGCAATATGCATCTTCTTGAGTATAGTGACCTATATTCGACTAACATTAATTTCCACTTGGAGCTTGGAGGACTAACATCATATTTGAATTTCGTGATAGAACACCTGTGGCTACAATGACTACTTAATGTCCAACTGAATGAGCGTTTGCTATATTTAATCCTCACAAAACCAAGATATTTATGAAACAAATGTCTATATTTGTATACTACATAGTATCAGGTTTACATCTTAAAGGCAGGTACACACGCATATAGTGTGTAATGTGTCGTGTGATATAACGCAAATAGTTCGGACAGCGTAGAAGCAAAAGCGAAACCCTTTGTATTCAGGTAAAATAGATAAATAACGCCTGTAAACCGATAGATGGATCGACGAGAGCAAAACATGAGCACAAAGGTTTGTAATGTTCGCACACGAATAATTCGCGTCATATTACACGATTCACGTTCACGTCTGGCATCACCTTAAACCACGTTTTCCAACAAACGCGACATGGTCGTATCCCGTCCGATAGTCTGTGCGACCGCAGACCACAAACCAACAAGCGCCCGTACCCTGCCATAGTGGCGTAGTTTTATTAATCTATGACTAGCAACCGTTATTAAAATAATTCCCATTCTTGGGTTATTTGAACAGTTTTGTACTGTACCTACAACGACAAACAAAGTGAAATATTGGCAATTATGATTTTAGAGCCCCGAATAAACAGCCTCGTTAATCATTTTTGTTGCTACTTTATAAATGAAACGTTATTAAATTTATTATTATGTAACTAATCTATTATTCTACTATGATAAGTGTGTGTGTGTCACGTGGTAGGAAAAATGTACGCGTAACATTATTAATCTATGAACCTTATTAACCTACCAAAATCGAATAACAATGTCCACATCTATACATATATATCCCATATACCTATATTTTACTCTATAGTAAGACAAACAATTAAATATTTCCTAAAATAACAAAACATATCATAATAGGATACTCCTACTCCTTAACTAGATAAGTGTCTTATGTTTATGTACTTATATGGTGTTATATGGTAGAACTTGGTGTGGCAGTAATGCCTCCGTTGTCGAATCATACAGCCAGCCTGTATGATTCAAGTTGCCTGATTCAGCCTTCAAGAGTAAGGTAAGAAAATCGGATGTGAATCGCTGAATAGTGGCGCTGAATAGTAGCAAAATTGAACATTTCTTTTTATGTGGGTTAAAAATGACTATTGCTTGCAAACCAATACTTTTGTTGAATAGATTTGAATTTTCCAATTTCCAGTATTTTTAAGCAATTCTAATGACCTCCTCTCTGTATTACTTTGTCTCAATGGTAACTGTTGAAATAATATTAGCTAAAGTAAAGGTTTTACCTAAGCTGATAAAGTTTAAGCAAATATATGTAAACGTTTAACAAGAATCATTATTGTTTATATGAACGAAAATTGCATAAACGAATAAATAAAATTTGTGAATCTATTATTTCAAGGTAAATTTAGGTTTTATTTAAGGTTTTATTTTAGGAATAACTGCTTATTTTCTATTTTTTAATAATCTAGTAGTACAAACATTAAAATAGGCTAATATTCGTATTCTTATTCTATATATAATATAGAATAAGAATACGAATAAGGTATTCTAAATATACAAATAATCTTAGAAGCGGCTGCACTACATGAATGGATGATTTTAGCCATATGTTATACAAAGGCGGTTTTACGGCCAATATCCCACAAAAAATATCCGAGATAGCTGTGTACAAATTAGGAAAACAAAAAATAGATCTATCCGTGATATGAATTTCGTGTTAACAAAGAAAACGCTCAATTTTCATTTACCAAAAAAGTCTTTCTAGTCACAAAGAATTGGATAGGATTCATTTAGATAATTATGTATATTCTGGAAAATTACTTCTATTCAAATACAACATCGCTAGAAAGTGTATTACTATAATTATGCTACTCTTGCGATGGAAAAACATAAGCGTTTTTGAAACACATTTTGTCGGGAAATTTGCACTCATCCATCCATTTAATCGTCTCGGGAAACAATTAGACCAACATTTATCCCCCAGGAGTGGTAATTACTAATCACAGTGGAAGGGCGCCACCCCTTCTTCAGGTTCAATTTCCCTTATTTTATCTCCTACGAGAAATTCCCAATGCCATTTTTTCATCTACTCAGTTCTTCGCAAAAAATCCATATTTATTAAAGTAAGTGTAGTCACAAGTATGATTGAAATTTATGGATATGGATGAATTTATGTGGATCCAATTTCAAAACTGGCTTTAACCACCAACACAACTAATAAATAGAGTTTCAGAGTTTGCTTTGCAGGGAGAACATTGTATGGCAGACTACGTATGATTCTAGTTTGTGTGTGTTATTACTTGTTTGTAAATTTAGCATAAATATATCATAACGTAACACACATTTTGGTTACAAGGAAGAATTTTAAAAATATACTAAACCTATTGAAGAAAGTATCAGCTTATGTATAATCACTAAAATGCCCTCCAAGACCGCAATGCGAGAGCCCTTCTATCTCTGGGTTCTCCAGAGGGACACAACGATACCCCTCTTACGCGAAGACCCTTGGGTTCCTCCCGCGGCAAGCAACCCTCAGTTCCTATTCTCATTTCCTTCGATCAATAACTTTTCGATGGTTTAATAAGCTATTGACCGGTTCACTAAGAATATCAAGGGATAATTGGGTAATCATCACTACAATATAGATTTGTTATAATAGAGAAAAACATCGAACTTAAAAATAGCAGCATACGAAGCAAATTACTAATACATTCTTTATATTATCTGTTATTCTATCCCTCTTTTAGTCATAGGCGAAGAAGCATCGGTACAGGAATATCTTTATGTTCCCATTTTTGGAATTCTTTGTAATACGGAACAAAACATCTTGTTTAACGACAGTTGTATGCATTTCTGAATTTACTTTGCTTCAATTCTTTGCTTATTACGTATTTCTGTTCGGATGCTGGTATAATCATCTCTTGAGATTTATATCCGCTTCTTATTCCCTTTAAGATATTGGAGACACTTATAAATGTGAAAACAATTATTAGTAAGTATTAAGTTAGGCTTCATTGGTAGCAAGTTGTCTACAAACTGCATG
>DWLI01003537.1:0-11727 GCA_018249915.1 Cecropterus dorantes dorantes
AATCAATCATTTGTCTATGGAATTTATTGTAAATCTTAAGTTCTTTTTCTATTAACCCTTTAATCGTCGACGTCGAATTTATCGGATCCATTTCGCCTGATTGGTTTAGTTACGACCAAATATAACAGCTCCTTTAGTACGTAATAGTTAATTAAGTAATCATAAATAATTTAAAACACTTTAATTTTTTATATTAGAAACCCTAAAAATATTACTTAAAATTAGATGAATTTGGAGCGTAATTTTAAGAAAATTGCATTGATGTGTAGCGCCTATGTCACGAAACGGATGGGGCATATACTAAGATTTATAGATACGAATTTCAACATAAATCAAAATATAATTTTCTCTTTTGTATAGACTATATAATAATCCATTTATGTTCAGGTATGGATAAATATTGGAATTGAAATTTATTAAAAGTTGCACTTAAGAATAATAGTTTTTAAATTTCATGTTGTTACCTGTTGGCTTTGCTGGAATAAATATGAATACTTGTATTAACTTATTACTTTTTAGTAATTATAAGGAATGGCGTAGTCTATGTTTGGATTGATTTAATTGCCCGCAAAGTAGTTGATAATAGCTGCAGACTAATTAGTTAAAAACTTCTTGTTATACTAGATTACCTGCCCTAAAATGTTTTATAATTATATAGTATTTAACTAGACGCTAGTTAATTACACTCGCGTCGATATTACGATATCGATGAAGGAAAAATATCACCTTGTATAAGTTAAGTGTTGCACATCCCTCTTTGGTGTAGGTATTTATTTTTCGTATCACTATGCCGGGCGCTGGGGGCACGACAAGTGATCGAAAGTCGGGCGGTTAAAAGGTTAAAGAAGTAGAACAGATAAATCAAATTTTAATTGACAATATACCAAAGTAATCAAGTATTCAATATAAATAAATATAATTGAAGCATCCATTCATGTCTTAAAGTTAATAAACCATTACAATTTGGTAGGGATTATTTATATTATATTTTTAAACCCATAAATATACACAGAGGACCAATCACAGTTATGGTTTAGAATTGTAAACCAATTTAAGACTCTTGACTAGTAGTAGGTTTTTCGATGCTACTACTTTCATCTTGCTTTTCCTGAACGCTGGTCACACTGGGTTTTCTAACTGTGCTGGTTTTACGTTTCTTTCCAAATGGCAACACTTGTTCGCTGTGGCTGATAAGGCTAGCCGAGGATATGAAGACTGATACTTGTTCTGGCGTGGGACACGCCACTATAAGAATATCTTCTTCAGAATACCCAGAGGAGGTGAGAAGTTGCTCTAGTTGTACGAAATATCCAACTACATTATTCTGAAACATAAAAATAATTTAATGCAATATCTTGTAATTACTTTCGTTGTTCATAACTTGTAATTACATTCGTCCATGGGTTTTATAAGCGTCATCTAATCTTTGTTGGGAGAAATGAAACGGTATTGGACGGCGAAAAAAAACTTCAGCTAGTCTGAAAATGTTTTTCTATACTAAACGGTCAAAAGTAATATAATAAACTAGACTAGAGAAATAAGTTTTTCGATTTGAAGAACAAATGGAAGAACTTTTGAATGATTCATTTCTTGCTTAGAAAAAGGGGAGAGGGAGAGCTCGGAGCCTGCAAATCTTTCATGCTACGTTATATTTATAATAATACATTATTTACGTAAAGAGGGTATAAAATTCAATTCCATGACTCCCAAGAAGGGGGTTGAAGTTTGACATTATTCTTTTGTCTTTGTAAATACATATGTAATACATGAATATAATATAACATACATGTAATATAATGAATGACGATTGGATTTATCAGTAAAGGTAAACACTGTGAGGGCTCCATCACACATACAAGTTATCTAAATTTCTCTCTAAATAGTATAATCTATGATAACTAAACTAAAACCCCCTGGCCTAGGTGAAGACAGTTTATATATGTAAAATGGCCAGCGGACATTATTTAACACTAGACGAACTCTTTGCCGTTTACAACTTATCATTAGACTTACTCTAATGGGTCTAAACAATATAAACTCGGTCTCCTTATTAGCGAGGTACAATTGCATGGATCGTTGCAGTGGTGCGAGATGAGTCTTAATTCTTCTTTGAGCTTCCTTCACTACTAGCGCCATCTGTTCCGGCGATGCCCACGGCTGGGACTTTAACGGCTCTGCTGGAGTCTTCTGGGACAAACCGTGGACCTGTTCACAAGGTTAGTTTAAAAATTAACATGATGTGGCGAAAGTGAAATAAATATAGAATAAACAATTTATTTTAATATATATTCGTTGTAAAAAACATCTGTCTTACAAATATTGTAAATGCTAAAGTTTGTTAGCATGTACTTTTTCACCAAAAATACTGGTAGGATTTAGCTGGAAGACAGCCCACAGATAGTTTATGACATAAATAAACACATCAGATAATTATTATCTTAATTGACTGTATGGAAGCGGACGCTCGGAGTCGCGTTAGTAACCTAATTTTCGATACATAAAAATATTTTAAAATTGAACATTCCAAAATAATTTTGTGTAAAGTTTACACTTGACCTAGCGTAGTAATGTATTAGTGATTGGCTTCAGATATAACCCCTGTTTAACATACAATTGATTACATTTCATCGCTTATATATATTTCATACAAAATATAAAAAAATTATATTTTGTATGAAATTATTCAGACAAAATATATAGTTTTTGTCTCTCCTGAAAGGTTAATAAAAATCACTTGCGCGGTATCGTAACTATAAAATTTGTATGAAATTCTTCAGACAAAATATACAGTTTTTCGTCTCTCCTGAAAAGTTATTAAATATCAGTTACGCGGTATTGTTCTGTAAGTGACGATATGTCCATGGCCGGCAGTAACCACTTACCATCAAGTGGACTGCATGTTCTTTTGCTACTTTAGTTTATATATAAAAAACGTAAATTTGAAAAGTACATACCATATCAATGAACTCAATCATAGGCCCAACCATGACCTCAGTAGCATCTTTGATGAAGGTCTCGCAGCAAGTCTTCAGCTGCCTATCCACCTCCTTCCTCGAATCCAGGAGATGCTCCTTCACCATCGGAGTGCCTTCTAAAAGAAACTCTAATAATGCATTATTGCTGTTCAGTGAGAATATCTGCCTTGGTTTCTGGATGAGGCCATACGCTGCATTCTTGATATTACTGAAGTCCAAGGTCGTTTCCTTGACGACAAAATCCACTTGAAAGGGGGCGATCTGTTCCCTCAAGATGAGAAGATGCTTAATTTGGAACAGATGACCGTCTATGTGTGTTTTGGTTTCCGATATTTGTTTTGCTGCGTTGTCTATGCTCTGGACGCACAGTGATATCGCTTCTTGGGCCAAACCCTGGAACACTCGTTTCTCCAAACACCTGTACAGCCTCGACAATGCTGCTAAGGTCCTCCTGACCCCTGGGTACCACATGCCGTGGAGATCAGCCGGCGACGCCTGCGGTCGTCTCTGGGCTTCCACGTTGATGTTGGCCACCTCTTGCGAAGTTGCTGACACGTCCGAAACCATCGAGTTGTGAGAGTCGCTACGTTTCAGACTTTGCTCTTGCAGGGACATGGCGATTTGCTGCAAAATTTATAGGTATCACTACCAAACATTTATTGTTTTAAGCTGTATAATCCTGGGCATACTATTTTGTACATTTGTACCTTTTCTTTATCTTTCCATTAATGTTACAATTTCATATTAGTTACATCTAAAAATTAACAGCTACAACTAACAACTAAACAACACATATCCGTATTTTAATGTTATTATTTGCTGTAGTGTAATTAACGCCTAATAAGTTAAAAATATCTGTATTTAAAATAAAACATTAGGGACTATAACTTCACAACCGCCATCTAAAAACACACGCTTAAAATACACGCTTTCTACACTCATAGCCCCGCACTAGGATTTTCTCCTGTCGCGGGTGCCATGGACACATAAAGACGAATATACAATCACCCAGACCCAGAACAGAAATCGAAATTCATCATTCAGATGTCTGTCTAGCCGGGAATTGAACCCGGAACCCACTGCGCGTCACACCGGTGTGGTCGTCAACAACACCTTGTCTATTTTGGAGCGACATGTTACAGCAGTATCAGATCAGCTTGAGGGAGTTCACCTACGTGTAAATAAAGCACTGGTTTTTAGATTTGTAGCTCTGTTCCCTCAACAAATATAAGCTACCTCCATGGCCTGCTTCGACTAGAGCGGGGACGCATGTTGCAGTGGACATTGCAATTTAGTCCTCTTTCCTCTACAAATAGAGGGAAGAGGACTACATTGATGAATCCTCCCACAAATGTAGCTGTCATAATTGCTTTTGCACCCCCACTTCCCTTACAAATAAAAGTTGCCCCCCATTACGACCACCTCACGCCTCAATCCGCATCCAACTCCATCATGAGCAACTTGTCGGGGTAAGCAAGGTTCCCGGGCGCAGCGCGGTAGTGCTTCACGTCGGCGTGCAGGTGCACGTGCGGTTCGACCCCCTGCCACAAGCAAGCTGCCCCGTTTTTGCTTCCACTTAGTAAGACTATTACGTATGGAGCAGTGGTCATTGCATTTTCGGTCCCCTGCCCCATATAACGCAAATTGCGCCTTCTTGCCCTGCCGCAGCGAGGGTGGTGACGTACGGAGCGGTGGTTTTGCATTTGTTGGCCCTCCCCACGTCTCAACCATAAGCTGAGTCCTGCCCCTATTACCGCGGTGTAGGTCGCCGGGCGCGACCCAATATTACTGTATGCCCGTGCGGAGATACACGTGTGTTATCGCAGTTTTCATCTCCCCGTCCCCCACAAATACAAGCTACCTCTTCCCTGTCCCCCCCCTCCAAATTGCCGCCCTTCCCCACCCCACGTTCACCGTACAGCCGACCCACCTCCATCATGAGCAGCTTGTCGGGGTAGGCGAGGTCCCCGGGCGCGGCGCGGTAGTGCAGCACGTCGGCGCGGAGGTGCACGTGCGCGCGGAACACGAGCCGCTCCTGCGCGTCCTGCAGCAGCGCGCGCGCCGCCGCGCCCAGCGCCGACAGCGCCGCTGGAGAAAAAAATGCCCGCGAATTAATAAAGATAGCTTTGAAGGATTACGGCAAAACCGTAAAAACATTTAAATAAAAAAAAAGACAGCGCCGCTGCCGGATCATACGCGAAACATCTCATTGAAATGAAACAAAATGTCTTTTTGAAATGAATTTTGAATAGGCCTAGGGGGGCACTTAGAAATTGTAATTTACAATATTTTTTCTTATACTACCACCGGATCGGAAGATGACCTCAACTGAGACCTCATTCACAGTTAAAGACAAGCACGCTGAGTTTCTTGCCGAATATTCTTAGTTGAGGTCGTTTTCCGAGCCGGTGGTAGTGCAAGAAAATACATTGTAACAGACAATTTGCAAGTGCCCCCATAGGCCTATGCAAAATAAAGCTATTTCATTTCAGTAATGAATGTGCTAGATCACTCCTCTAGATGGAAAAAGTTGCTGTGGTTCGACCGGGGAGGTACCACCGCAACAACTTTTTCGAGCGTGAAATAGTTTTTGCGCAAGGTGGAAGGAAGTGATTGCTAGTCCACTTATATGAGACGACATCTTAGTCCTACCGAGTAACAAAGCATCCGTGATTGGCTTCAGATATAACCACTTTTCTATATGAAGATGCTCACGGGTGTCCATCGGCGGCAGTGATCTTCCATCAGGTGGACTGCATACTCATTGACTGTTCCAATTTGTAATAAAAAATATTCATATTAATTTTTCTACCCTGTCTGCCTATAATAATTTATTAAATAGTTAAAAAAAATGTCGATTAGTTATAAGCTAATTTGATAAACTAAGCTAGATTAGCCGGTTAAGCTGTTAGTTAATTAGCTAAGTTAGCTTAGTTAACCGGTTAAATTAGCTAAGCCAACAGTTTGCTATCTAATTAACTAAGCTACCTTTTAGCCGGTTTAACAAGCTAAATTGTACAGTCATATTTTAAACAAAACAAAACCAATGTCTCACGGTCATTGTTAACTTGCTCCTCGATGACTTCGACCCGCAGAATGACACACAGCTCGGCCAGCGTCTCCAGGTGGTTGATGTGGATTATGTGCGGTCGGAGCGTCTCGTACAGGCCGTTGCATAAACTTTGCAAGTACTCCCTGAAAAATAAATAATAAACATTAATGGCATGTCAATACATGGTGATATACTTCTTGACCCTTGACCAAAATATCTCTGTATTAATATTGTCCTAAAGAAATATGATACAACGACCTCTCTTCACTAACGACAATGCGAGTAGTGAGCAAACAACGCGAATCAATCTAAAGTTGTAGGTTCAACTGTAGATTGATTCAATTTAACGCTCACATCTCAATTGTACTAGAAGCAATGAATTATTTAGTAAAAACAGTGTACTCACGTGAGCGCGGGGCTGGTGGTGGTGAAGAAGTGGTGGTACAGCGCCGTCTCGTCCCGGCAGGCGAGCGCGAGCAGCGAGCAGGCGGCGCGGAGCAGCGCGCAGTGGTCCCGCGCGCGCGCCGCCCGCGCCGCGCGGGCTCGCACGGCGCCCGCCGTCGCGCCGCCCGACACGCGCGAGCGCCGCGCCGCGTACTCGCGTTGCATGTCCGACAGGAGGGACGCGTAGCTGGGGGAAACAGCGCAACATTGATGGATTTTATGGAAATATAAGTTCGAATAATGCGCACCATTCGTGGACTTTATATAGATAAATGCGGTAACAATAATTTTCATGGGTTTCTTTAATGTATGTGCATTTATAAGAAATATTAGAAAAATAAAGATAAAGTGCTCCTGCTTCGACACAACTGTTATTGGTCATTATCAACATTTCAAGCAAATATGTGTTATTACTGATTACGTCTTATAATAATTAAGTTTATGTGATCAATGTAAGGGCGCACCAGCGACCGCGCTACAAGCTTTTGAATGCACGTATAGATTTATGTGTATATAACAACTTATATCTATGGGAAAAAACACCTAACCAAAACCATCAGCAAAACGCTGCTTAATTCTAATATTGCTGCAACTTATTAAAAACATGAAAATTTGCTCACACTTAATTCTGTATTGCATTTTTTCATTCATAATTTCGTCATAGATAAATTTATAAAAATGTCCCCCTTAATGTCACCTGCCAAAAAAATTTAAAAACTCACTCTTCATTAGTCTCCGCGCGTTTCTCAATCTCACTTATAACCATTTTCAGCTTGGGCGTCGCCGCTTGGAACTTCCCAAAGTACACTGCATATGCCGTATCCATGCTCTCCTGGTCGGGCTCGTCTGGCGTTAACACCTGTTCTGTCGCATGGTTCAATACATGCGTCACGTAGGAGCGTATAAGCGATATCGCTCGGTTTTGCAAGTGACGGTACTTCACTAGGTACGTGTGGGACTCTTTGAATGTACTCTGAAATGTAGGAATAGAATGGGACTGAATTATGTGTTACTATTGAATGAATGAATGAAGGATTTTTTGATGTTTACAATATACATACAAGTGATTGTGTTACTTAACATTAGAGTGTAATTCTAACAGGGAGTTACAACTGCCACACCTATTTCTAGCATACGTGTGTTTTTGCGTTTCATTGGAAGGGTGTAGTTGCCGGCTCACTTTTATATGAGGTGATCATTTCCGTCCGCGAGATTAGCAATGCATGTGATATCAACTTCACATGGAACACCTGTTCTATATGAAGTTTTTTACAGGTGTCTCGGCAGTAAACACTTAGCATCATCCATATGCTGCATGCTCATTTGCTATTTCAATCTGATACAAAAAAAAGCCGCATGGGTAAGTTAACAGCAAATGAGTGTGCAGTCTCTTAGATAATGTAATAATTATGAGAGGTGAATCAGCCACAAATACAATTGGAATGCTACAAGAAGTTGGACTTAGATGCAATATGCCTGTGTAGCCTTAGTTAAAAGACGTTCTGTAATGTTCTACAATTTCCTTCCTTCTACAACTCCCTTCTTACCTTAATATAGCAGTTAACACTGTTGTAAGACTTAACTATATATAGAGGAAATGTCACAGTGGAATCACAGCGGAAAGTCTTACTGTTTACAACTTATCACTCTCAATTATGACATTAAATTAATTTTAAGAAATGAAATTTATCACCCCACCTATTAAAAGATGTGTTACATATAACCATCCAATGAATACTTTAACATAACTTTATCATCATCATGTATAATAAATAACTCACATTAGCTCTCATATAATCCAAGCACTCGTCAATCTTAGCCAGCACATTAAAGAATGCCTCACTGTTGACCGACATGGTGGTGCTGTTCAGCCTCTGAGACAGGTGCTCCACTTGGGTGAAGTAATGCAGCTTCTGCTTTATATCATCACCTGGAACATCAACCAATAAAATTGTGTCATATATTTTTATTAACATTAAAATTATATGTAATTTGTATTCGACTTAAATGTCTTAATACCCTCTACTACGTATCTGTTAATGAACAAAGCATTAAACCATTTTTTTACATAGGTGTATCATGAAGTCTACGTGATGGTACATGGCCAAATCACAGCAACTCTTGTATCATTAGTTAGAACAAGGTATAATGCCGTGCTTCCAGAGTTGAATCACAAAACACTCTACAACCTTCAATACACTTAAAAGAAATAAAAATAAGTGCTTAATAACACATTGAAGTGTGTGTGTGTGTATTTCTCCTAGATATGTAGTGTTTAATACACTTGTATGTGTGTGTGTCCCTTAGTCGTCTCTACATGTGTGATAAAACAGATGAAATACATGATCTTGATAAATTACATACCAATACTAGAGAGCTTATTCTGATCAGCCAACAATTGTTCACTCATGGTGTGCAAAGCGTTTGTCTTGTTTGAAACCAGATTATATTCATCATTCAGCTTGTTTAGGTCTGACATTGTTGCAGCAATCTGAAAAGTAGATATATCTTACCATAAACACTGTTTGATTGACAATTCCTCTAGAATTTGCTGAAGAAATGTTTTCTTGAGAAATTGGTGTGTATCATACACACCAATTAGAATTAATTAGCAAATATTAATGTGGGTGAATCATTATTTTTTCATACTACAATGTAGCATACAATAGTGTTACAACAATTAAATATGTTTTCATCATGATACAAATATATAAAACACATTTATTTCAAACAATTTACTCTAATTAAAAGAATTATAAGGGCTTGTCACTGCATGAGTATCTTGCACCGTCATCAATTTCACAAAAATATTGCTGACTGTCCCACATGATAGATCGCAATAATACAAAGGAGAAACGAAATTTCCACAAATTTAAGTAGCAAATGAGAATGTAGAACATTTGATGGCAAGTCAATGCGGCCCATGGACAAATTATATAAAAATTCAAATCAAAATGTCTTTATTTGCTTGAATATAGGTTTCCATTGGTTTTATATTTAATACACAAAGACCACTATAATCGACCTTGATACAAGGTATGCAAAAATTGTTATGCCAAATTATATTTACAATTATTATATACGGAATTAAATTAAACAATAATAATATTTTACATATTCAATTTGAAATTACATGTCCAATAAATTCATTTAAATGACACATATTTATTTACATTGAAAACGTCAATTAAATAATAAATAATAATATAATTCTTCATTATGTTCTAAACTGTGTGTAACGTATAGACTGCAGTTGATGAGGATGGTTTTATTGCAGTTTCACAGGTGGACACCTGATTTAACTATTCTCATTATCAACTCGTTAAATTTTCACAAGCACTATAATAGTCAAGTAAAAATATATATTTAGTCACCTAATTGCACATTGATATAGTTTGAGGAGGGCTGGCGTACGATATAGGCGCCTTTATCCTACTTGTACCGGTAGCACCTGCCGCCTACGATCACTTTTAAGATTGCAGTGTCGTTTTTACCATCAATAAACCGGGCCATGTAATTTATCTTTTAGTAAATGTATCTCTTAAGGAACTCTTTGTGGTTCTGTCCCTCGTAGATATTTTGCGCAGAGTATACTAAAACATCCTTCATTATACAGTACGACTTTACTTATATTCGTCACATTTATTGCCCATATAATAAATACCATGGTTAAACAATTCCAAGTAATACAAAGAAAAATGACAAACCCGCAGAATTGTTGCCATGGTAGTGTAAGAAAAAAAATTTTTTGACAAAAAATAGAAACCGACTTCTATGTCACAAAAAAGTAAAAAAATAAATAATTTAAGTATATGTTGGGTTAGTACATACACAGTACATAGTACATAATTCTGAAGTCGGCGCTCATATGCTCGTGGGATTTAAGATTCGTCGTCTTTATCTAGCGGAATATGTTGAGCGCCGACTTCAGAACTATGTACTATGTACTGTGTATGTACTAACCCAACATATACTTAAATCGTTTTAAAAAAAAATGTGGTAGAGAAGTCGGTTTCCATTTTTTGTTATTTTTTTTTATTTAATGTAGTATCTAGTTTAGTTTTGATATAAAATATTTATATCAACACAAGGTGTGTGATGTCCATCAATTCGTACTTGGCCAACGCGGTGGCCGGCGGTGGTTTCTCATTCTGAGAGAAGACCCGTGCCCAGCAGTGACTTTGCATAATGGGTTGGCAATGATAGATTAAACCGCGTGCACAGCTAGTTTTACTTTTCAAGTACTTAAACGTACACATCTCTAAAATCGTAAACGTTTTTGAAGTGAAAACTTCTTAGCGGCGTTGTGTTCTTTTTCTGATGGGTGAAAAATGTTAAACTCGCGTCAGTGTCACGTGTTCTGATCGAAAATTAGTAAGACGGAGGGAGAGCGCTTGCGCGAATGTTAACTTTTTATTATCATATAAATTGTCATGTTCGTATATGATAGCGCAATAAATGAATATTGTATTTTACCACATAAATGATAGGAATTTTATTTATTTATTTATTCTTCATGTACCTTACAAAACAAGTTAGTGTACAAAGGTGGACTTAAGCTACAAGCATTCTCAGCCAGCAAACTTTATACTGACAATTAAAACAATTCATGCATAATTATTCTGTACCACTCCAAAATATGAAAAATGCACATCGTTAACCGGAGTGCCACCCGTTTGTTTTACTAATTACTTGTTTGTAATACCTTTGTTATTGTCAATACAACAAATGACCTCCTGACGATTTTTCTGTTTTTGCCTATGCTGAAGGAGGGAGAATCTAGAGAATCTAATCCAAAAAAAACACATACATACGCCCATGAGTTAAGGTGCTAGATATAAATACATGTAAATTATAAGAAGTCACATTCCGCTCCTGAATATGGTAATGAGATTCAAATCTGTGCGATTGCATACACACGTTGGAGACGGTACGTCTGTAACACGCGATCGGGCGCGGGAAATAAAATGCTGCTTCACACTATTATGAACGCTAAAATGTCGCATTTGCACATACATGTGTGTATGTGTAAACGCAAAGGTCACTTGTTACTAATCATCTCAGCTAAACTATTAAAAAAACCATAATATTTGGACCACGCATCAATTTTTGGATGTAATTAAAAAAGTAATTATATTTATGAAATGGTTGAAAAATCATTGTCTCCGAATTACATTGAAATGAAATGAAATGTCTTTATTTTTTTGTATAGGCCTACGGGGGCACTTACAAATTGTCATTTACAATATTTTTTCT
>DWLI01003538.1:0-11725 GCA_018249915.1 Cecropterus dorantes dorantes
TTAAAATATACTACTAAAATACTCAATCAATGAATGAAAATAAAAAATAATGGGTTACATACAAGTTATACTTAGAATTTGATTTAGTATTACAAAAGACTATATCATTTTCATGGCTTCGCTCGCTTCACGCTCTACCAGTGTCTTTATGTTAATTCAGACCATAAATTATCTGTTCACTTTTGTCGTTAGTAATAAATTAAAAATCTGTCGTATAGTAAAATCTGTCGTTTGTAATCTGTGGATTTGTCTATGGTCCACAGTAGTATTAGAATATTCGAAACGTTTCGAAATCTTTTTTCTGTCAGTCTGTAAAAATTCGAAAAAAAATGGCCGCGAAATAGGTTTAAAGGCCGTTGTCGTTTTCCGTAGCGCGAATCAAAAAGTAGTGTTTCGGATTAATCGGTCGCGCACGCATTATGTCATTATAGTTAAATAATCCGAAATGAACGCCACTACTCGTAACGTTCTGTAATTTGATGTATTAAATGAGTTCGTGGTGTCACGTGCTGTAAGATCCAGTCAACGTGTCGCCATTGCATTAATCATATATATATATATATATATATATATAGCCGTTTGGGCTGTAGCGCGTGCCAAAGAAATGGACATACATACTAACAAACAAATATACATATGCTTTAAACACATTACCCTCCTTCTCACGCAGTCGGGTAAAAAATTGAGTTCAATGTGCAAAACTAAATTAACAAACACTGCGTATGCGCCGCCTAGTCTATAAATTAATACCTGATTCATTGTACGGTCGGCAAAATAAAATTTATAAACTCCTAAAGTCAGAATTACCTGACTTTTATCGGATATTAAAATTTTATGTATCGTTTGTTCTGTTAAGATCCTATAAAAATCTTATTTGTGTAAATACACGCGCTATTAATGGTTGTTAGTGGAAGCAATAAAGAATTTTTAAACGTGTTTCGTGTGTAACAAATTGAAAGTTTCAAACTTTCAATTTGTTACATACATTATAGTATTTCTACTGCGATGGTATACTCGTATTTTCATAAAAGTGTATTCATGCTTCTCTATTTTGGGCCTGGCTATTGTTAACACCAGTGCTGGTCAACGTTGCCGGGCCACGAATGTAATGCTAAGGCTTTCTCGTAACCCGGTACCGAGCGTCTAGAGGAAAGCTGCGGAATTTTAGTCGGTAGGAGTCCGACATACCCCTTACGCTTCCTCGGGCGAAAATGGATCCATGAGGATATGTCAGCATTAAAGAAAAAAAAGGGAAATAATGCTCCTGTGATCAGGTGTCAAATGCAGTTACATCCACTAAGCTATTTAACCATCAAGTAATTCTCAATTTCTTAATATGGAGGCCCGAGATTCTAATTCTCAGGCTCACAAAAATTTGGCGCCTCACTCGCCCTTGAAATCTAGATAATTTTACACATTTGTGTCTCTGCAATTTAACGACCAAAAAAATATCGCCAAAATGTGGCGCCTGGAGCCCTATAAAAATATTATTCCAGTAGGTATATTAGACAATATTTGGTGGATTAAGGTCGATCTCGAGGTCCGGATACGGACCACACTGCCTGTAGCTAACCACTGGTAAACGCTTCTCACTTTGAACAGTGACCTTTGCACAGCAGGAAGACCGAAATGGGTTTACGAATCGGCAGATGTTTTGCTGGATCAACTCAGACGAAGTTGTTCTTAACTGAGTAGATCTCACATTATAAGTATGTCTCAGTAGATCCATACAAATTGCCATTTAATATTAGACTCGATAAATGTGTTCCTCTGACTCTACGAACCTATCCTGTCAAAAAGGCCGACGATAATAAAACATTAATTGCGTTATTGACTGTAACAGCCCAATTGACTAACAGGTTTCACGAAACAATCGCAAAAATAACTTCACACATATGACTTAGTTAGGTTTGATATTTCAACGATGCCGTTTTTACTGCTGTAATAAGCAGCCTTGTAAGGAATGATTTTAATTACAAGATTATATTTAATTTGCTCTGTTAATATGTATGAATGTACGTACTAGGTCAAACTTTGCAAGTTTGATAGCAAAAAAAATGTGTCAATGACGATACTGTAATATTTGAATAATTTTTCTTCAATCAAAAAATATTTTACACTGAAATGATTTAACGCCGAATTGATTATTTATTATTAGATACAAGAAACTTATTCAAGTTTTTTCAAGACGAATTTGTAACATTTACGCGTAAAAACTACTTATCGGATTTGGATGAAATTTGGTAGGCAGATAGTTTAAGACCTGAATTAACACTTAAAGCCACTCTCCCAAGCATAAAATATGGTTCAAATGGGCGGAACCGCGGGAAAAGCTGGTAGCGAATATATTGTAAAGTATTTTATAAACTGTTGGTTTTTTCTTTTCCTTTATTATGATTCTATATGAATTTGATATTTGTAAAAAAACGTGATTTATGACCGCGGAAAATGACTTTATAATATTGTTATTAAGGAATGTATAATATTACTTGAACAGTTGTGGAAAAAATTTAGACTATCTTCATATATATTTCACATCCAATTAACTTCAGGAAACTTGTACTGATGTTATATATAGATATAATTATAGTCATCATTACGACATAGGACGAGAGTGCAAGAAAAACTGATTCCAGATTTTTATTAACTAGACCGTTTATAATAGACTTCAGAATTATTTGTTTTAAAAGGTAGTATTAGAGTCAATTTCTATAATTTTATGTTCAATTGTTTTATTCCTATTGTTCTTTATTATTCTTGATGTTTTATAAAAAAAGTCTAATTTAGACAAATTGATTAGCATGTCTGTGATATGCAACTTAATTTTATAACGCTAATACTCGACAAAAAATCTGTTAAAGAACTGCCACGCAAAAAGAAGTGTGTTATATGTATAATAATCTATGTATTGCTTCTTTAAAAAAAAAACTTGATAAAAATTATAAGCAGAATTTTCCTTGATTGTATAAAAGAAAATTAGTTCTAAGTTGGTCTAATTAGGCATCATGAACGTAAGCGAGATTGATCTTGCCCAATTTCCGGTATCGGATGTTAGAATCCGTTTCGACACTTTAGTACTTACTGGATACGGTACGGTTTCGTTACGATAAATGGTGTGAACCAATAAATATAATTATGTATCATTTAAACAAATCAAGCTTTTAAATGCTCGATTAAAAACTTCCGTACTTATCTAAGTACGGAATTTCGTATCTACGAAAGTTTTTAATTTTGTCCACGTATTTGTTGGAATTTTCAACTATACTAATAAACTACTTATATAGTTAAAATAACACGCTTTCTACACTCATAGCCCCGCACTAGGATTTTCTCCTGTGTCGCGGATGCCATGAACATACAAAGACGAATACTCAAACACCTAGACCCAGAACAGCAATCCAAATTTATCATTCAGACGTCTGTCTGGCCGGAAATCGAATCCGGAACCCACTGCGCGTCAGACCGGTATGGTGACCACTCCGCCACGCGGGTCGTCAAACTATACTAATAAACTACTTAATAGTTAATAGTAAGTGGTTTTATCCCTTAACGTTTTTAAAAATAATAGTCAAAATAAAAAAGGCTGAACTGAGTTTCTTTATAGGTACATACGTTTTCCCTTTTGAGGGTTGAATTGGAATTTTCCGTGTCTCTCTTTCATCATATCTTGAAATCTGTGGAAAGTGGAAAGCAGACGGGGTGAGGGGCCAAGGTTCTACCGACGTCGAACTATGAAAGACCCCACCTTGTGCTACATTTATGTTATGTAGGTATATTATCATTTTTATTTTTAATTTGATAAACTTAAAATACGCCGCAGATAACGTTAAGTTCAGTGCCATAACGCATTTATTTTTCTTTTATATTTGTGTAAAGTTCAGACAGTTTAAGTAAATGTACATTTCTAACAGACTAAGTTAAACAAAGATAATAAATGACAATGAAATATCGCTTGGTATATCTTAAATGTAGTTAAAAAGACCGCTGATATTTTTTAAATGTAGGTAGTTACTGTAATTTATTTACGATGGACATGTTTGGAGGATAAAGCCTTTTATTTGATGGTTATCCTTATTTTGAGTGACGTAATGGCGGTAATGTTATTTGAATTACGTTCACAAAAGTTTTTATATGATTCGTGGTCAAAACACTTATGTAATGAAATAAAATGAAATGTCTTTATTTTGTATAGGCACTTACAAATGGTCATTTATAATATTTTTTCTTATACTACCACCGAATCGGATGATGACCTCAGCTGAGAAGATCCGGCAGGAAACTCAGCGCGTTTGTCTTTTTTCTTTGTATTTTTACTTTGTTTTTTTTTTTAACCATCTTGTTTATTACATGGACACTAAAAGGCTAGCTCCAGTACGTTGCCTTACATTTCGCTAAACATTAGGCATGTTTGGCAAGATACGCTACACTTTGACAGTTAATTAACCATTGAAATAGATATTATTGTTCAGTCCCAAGCTACTTTGTCTTCAGATTTTTTTTAATATGCTTTGCGGCAAAGTTTTATCTTAATCAATGCTTTGAATTTACTAACTTACAAATTTCTGATTTCCATAGGAAGTTTATTATAAAAGCGTATACAATTGACCCATAAAATAATTGTTAATTTTGTGAAGACGAGTAATATAGTTTATAACCTTTACATAGTAAGAAGACTGGATTATTAGAAGTTATTTATCAAACGAGCATGCAGTTCCACATAGTAAATGGCTGCTGCAGCCCATGGAACCTTGTTATCAGTTCTAGATAATATTAGAATTCTGATATGATAGACAATATTAGAACCAGACGTCGATCATAGATTTGTTGCTACACATGGGAATTAAATAAGAACGTCTTGTTACCCTCGGATACCCTCACCAACTATTACGATTTTTCAAAATTGAATGGCGTTCCAAAATATCTGGATATCATTGCGCCTACTCGCCTGCATTTTTGCTGAGTTTACTTAAAAGATAAAAATCTATTTTCAAGTCCCGATCGAGATTACTATCTCATATATACCAAGGCGCGTGGAGAATGTCTCTGAGCACTTTATTTTGAAAGCGTTGTACGTTCACATTACTTACTTTGAACGTGAAATAGTGTAAAAGCTAACTTTGTAGAATACGACACAATATACAGGAAAAAAAAACATTTTAAAAAGGTTTACTTAGTTGAAAACATAAAATTGGTATTATTGAAGTCTATTTCAGACATTTTCTCAAATTATTATTCTTAAGCGTTTTTATATTTTTTATTTAATAAATAAACTTTAGTATACCTTAAAATTATGGTACAAAGGTGGACTTAATGGTGTAAGCATTGATTACCAAGAAACCATTGGGCTAAGCCATTAATTACTAATGTGTTTTGGAATATTTAATTGAGGTTTATTAACTCTTACATCCTGTTATCTCAAAGTTGCCATGTTTTCTTTACACGGGTATTATAATAAAACTAGTAGTACGCCATATTTTATTTATACGGGTATTATAAAAACTAGCAGAACCCCGTGGTTTTACCCGCGCTTAAAAAAAGCGTGATCACGTTAATAATCTGGTCAATTGAGAGTTCCTGTATGGGGGACGTGAATTCAAGCCCGGGGGGGGGGGCTTAGAAGATTTTTTAAAGCGATGTCCATAAATAAGGCATTTCATATCGCGAAATTATTGACAATAGAGTAAAGTAATGAGCTACAGTTTTTGTAAATATTGATACAAAATAGATCTTGAAACCATAAGTCTAACTATTGCAGTTTTTTTCCGTCAACCCATTATTGTGCCACTGCTGGTACGGGTCTTCTTTCAGATTGAGAGAGTTTCAGGCCGTAGCCTGCCCCGCTGGCCAAGTGCAAATTGGTAGACTTCACACTCCTTAAGAACTCTCGGATGTGTAGGTTTCCTCACGGTGTTATCCTTCACCGTAAGGCAGTGATAATTAACTTCTAATACGTACAAAATTTTAGAAAAATCTGTGGTGCCTGGGATTCGAACCTCGGACTCCCGATCGAGAGACCGAGTTTCAACCATTCGGCTATCACTGCTCAAGCATGTTATCAAAAACAAAATCTAATGAATTTGAGATCTTTTTGTCTTACACTTCGGTGAATATTAAGTTTAATTTTTATTGAGGTTCTATTACGGTTGTATTTCAAGCACTGTCATGGGTAACTAGTAAAATTAAACGTCTCAATTATTCAATATAATAAAATTGTTTTATTATCAGATAAACTTAACTCCAGTGTGGTCAAACCTCTAATCATCATAAATCGTAACCAAATGAAGACATCTGACACAGGTTTACGACGATCCCCTTAAGATGATCTTGTTTCGATTTATTTCTGCCGTCGATTCGAGTGTTCGCTATCAGTGAGGGTCAATTCACACTGTCGTTCAGTATCAAGTTTCATCATACACGTGACCAACTAATTCAGTTATCAGAGATTTGGACTGGGTAAGAGAGAAAACAAATTCTAGTTAACTGGCTGTGTTCGCCGTTTCGGTTGCGTATAAAAAATATCAAAATGAGATATATCGACGGGTCCCCAGAAAAAAATCGTATATGAAAAATTACCAATTTATAGTATGAAGCTTAGAAGTTTTGTGGAAATACAAACATTTTATGGGAAATTGATTACTTAAGCCAAGAAAGACGATTTATGGAAAATAGTCTTTCTTAGCGATTTTCTAGAGGCTTTCTGTTCTAGGGGCCCGTCGATATATCAACTGACATTTTATGCCTTCAAAAATTTTAACTAAATATCTTTTTTTCAAAAATGACCAACAAGGACCGGTAACTGAAATTAGTTTATTTTCACAAACTTTAGATTGTCATATTATCTTACTGATATCATAAATGCGAAAGTTGTGAGGATGCATGTGTGTTCATTACGAGGCGGTACTATTGCTACACCAATTTCTAGCGTTAAACAGTTCTGTGTGGAGCCCGTATCACGGATTTTATAAGGTAGAAACTGTATTGACAGTTGTATCTCGAGCATCATAAAGCGTCTCTACATTTCGACACACGCAATGATAGTGCTCATAGACCCTAAAAGTTCCACTAAAATAAATCTCACGCGAACGAAATCCAACACGTATGTTTTACGCATTCCAACTGCTATTGTTTTAATAAACGTTTCATTGTTAACAAAATAACCATATTATGTTACTGATTGTGAAGTACCTACCTGTTTATTACAGCTCGAGGGCTTTTGATGTGGACTTTAAGTATAGTATGGGAAGACTGAAAGTTCGTTGCTTTCAATATTCATAAAATACAATTGTTAGTCGTTTTTGCTTGAAAACAAGAAAAGTATATGTGAAATGTTGACATAACATTAAAATAGATTAGTCTTGGGAACCATGCCGGAAAAGCGATACTCATAGTTTTTATAGTGCTGTTTTTATTAGTATTTCTTGTTTTTTAATTTTTATACATATGTATATTGTGTTAAAATGTTTTTGGTGTATAATCTTAGTACTTTATTGTTAATTTTGGTTTAAATTACATAATTTGCTACTTTTGATACCAAAACAAAATTAATTCACCCACGTAGCGAGCAAATAGCAAACAAAAAATATGGATTGGAATGATGGATTAAAATTTATGTAACTAATTTCTTGATTCTTGATGATGATAATTATGAACCTTCAGTGTCGTTTCTTACAACAAATATAAAAATCCACCCAAAACTTTGCTGAATGTAGTTACAGTCAAAGGGAATTAATGAAGGTACTATAATCATATCGTAAAGGTGGCAAATCCCTTAATATTTCGCCTCTGAAGGCACTAACATTATGTTCATATCCGCCTTATAATAGCAGTGCTGCTGTGTTCTGGTCTGAAGGGAAAGAAGACATACTTATCCAAGGCGTTCCAACTTAGTCCTTAGGTGTACTAAAGCCGTTTGTGGTTAGGTATGATTAATCTTATAATAATTTCATTATAAATGTACAATACATCGGCGGCGGAGGTCACTTACTACCAAGTCGACTGCATGCTCGTTTGTTACTTCCTTATAATAAATATCACGTAATAGAATTATGGTGGCAAATATTGACTTCCCTATGGCATTTAACACGATATTTCTCGCAAGGGATATATTGCACCTTGCCTAAGACACCTCATAAAATGAGATAACGTGAATTTTCTCTAAATGGCCCGACATAACTGCTTTGAATGCCATTTAAATATTTTGATTAGGTTGTCGCATAAAGGAAATGGTGTTGTTGGCAATAAAACCGCTACTTAGTGCGTCTCGCCAGCCCTTCATACAAATACATTCACTTCGGAATTATTATGCGGTGTTCTTTATCGACGGTATTCTTGTTCAGCTTCGTTGAATACAATGTGTCAACGTTAGAATTTACTGTGTGTTTACTTGAATATAAGTTACGTGTCCAAATCGTATATGGACTCGTTGATTTTGGTCGTTCGTTTAAAATCAACTAGGTAAATAGCAAATTAACTAGATCCACTAACGAACTAGTAAAATCTCAAACACCAAAGCATTTATTTTCGAAATTTGTAGTTACTGTTGGCCCTGTTGACTTTAACAGCTTCACCAGGTTTTGTAGCGGATCTTAAGCTCAGTCGGGACAAGGAGACTATCGGCTAAAACAACAAAGCAATCTAGATCTCGGTTTTTACTACACAGCGGGCGACTAAGGATGTCAGTGGAAACGCTTACCTCTCGGCCACAAAACACATGGCGGTGTGTTGAGCGATTTTTCGGAATGTTACCTCCAATTTACAGTAATATTATTATAAGTAAGCCTTATAATTAAATGAGAAACATCCATTTCTTGTTAACGCTCGATGCTGAAGATTCTAGCGCAGAGCGAGTGACGCTCAAAGCGTGTGTTATGACTATTTCGTGGCCCGCGGGTAACACCAATCTTAATAAAACAATAATTGAAGCAGAACAGTTAAAGCCATGTATAACATTAGGTATGACATAATAATATAATGATTTACGTCTATTGATTTGCTATTAGCGGTCGTATAAATTTACGACGGTATAACATTTTATTATTGAAGTTATGTTTAAAGCTTTTTGATAGATTTCACGTACCTACTTAAATTTAAACATTATTACTAACTGAAAAAAAATGCAAAATGTGGTGAAATAGCTTTTTCGTAAAACTCCAGTGTTCTTCCTGGCTATTTTGAACGAAACCTTCGGTTTTATTTAAATCATTACATTTATGATTAAAAATGCAATGGTAAAAAATGTTTCAATTAATTTCACAAAATTATAATTTGATTGGACGTACATATTATGGACGTATTACAAAAAGCAAGGGTTGTCTATGGTCTCTTGCGTATAACGTTTCGACATTCAACCATAGCATTTCCTCCATTATTCGGTATTTAGAAAGCTAAATGCCTTTGCGACAATATTTCATATAAACTGCTGAACACGGAGCCAGAAAATGTCGTTTTATTCAAATCCGATGGAATCTACGGCATTTGCAGCCCCAGTTTCGATGTTCAGTTTGTGGGTTTACGACTGGACTCGTTTTATGAAACTCCCGTTTTATGATTGCGTTGTGCAAATATCGCCAGTGGTTTGAAGTATGATCTACTGCCTTATTCCGACACTTCTGTCCGCACTGTGCGTTATTCCTGGTAATAAACTGTGTGCCAAATTTCAGCCAAAGACATATACTTTATACGTGAAAGAGTAAGTATAAACACATACTAGCAAGCTTTCCTCTTTATAATAATACTAGCCGACCCGGCGAACTTCGTATTGCCTCCAAATTAAATAATGTATCAAAGTTCGATAGCTAAAAGTATACGAAAAAATTATATAGTAAATTATTTTTATTTATCTAATAGGGTTTAGCCTTTGCAATGAAAGCGCAAGCAATGTAGTTTACGACATCACATAGAAAAATGATTAGTATTTCTTTGCTTTATTATGCATGTATTATACATATAAATCTTCCTCTTGGTACACACTATCTACTAAAAGTAACCGCATTAAAATCCGTTGCGTAGTTTTAAAAATATAAGTATACAAAGGGACAGTCAGACAGCAGATTGAGACTAACTCGTCGTCGTAGGGTTATGTGATCGGATGCACTGGCCCAGTGCAAATTGGTAGACTTCACACACCTTTAACAACTTTTTTCAAAGAACTCTGAGATGTGTAGGTTTCCTCGTGATGTTTTTCTTCACCGTAACGCAACGATAATTAATCTTCTAATACGCACATATTTTTAGAAAAACCAGTGCGTGTCTGGGATTTGAATCTTGGACATTGAGAGACCGAGTTTCAACCATTCAGCTATCACTGCTCCTGCAGCAACAACTGTGGATGCTATTAATATCCTATTTTTCTGGTTGTCCATCTTAGTCCGTTGTACTCTTATTTATTTATTGAGAAATTCAGTCTTTATTTCATTAAAATCCATGTACTCTATCAAGAGCTATGTAAATTTTACAAATGTAAGTGTTATTAAAGAAAATAAAGGAGACAGTATTCCTTAGAACATAGTAACAGCTTTAGCAAAATTCCCCGCAACATTGTCACTCCCGTGGAATGTAGGGCGCTCGTATGTTTAGTGTTCAAATGGACCGCAACACTAAAATTAATAGTCGTTGCCCATTCCACTGATTGTAAACGTAGGTTTTGAGAAATCACTGACATCATCCTCATCGAGATGTTTACACTAGGTCTGTGTGACCACACAAGTTTCGTAAGAGCTTTACTGCGTTGAATGCGTTTATCTAAACAGACTTACTACGCACAGATGATTAATAATCGTGGATTCCATTTTATCCAACAGCCGAGGTCGACTGCTAGATAGGCCTTCCCTAATGGGGGTTTTGCCGTATCCGCGTCTGTTATGCGTACTGGTGACCGCAGTAGGTGTCGATGTGTTAGAGGAATACGCTGCTGCCCATCTCTTGGATGTTCATCCTTAGTTTGTTACGTCTTAGTTAGTTAGTACAACGACAAGAACAGTGACGTAGCGTGGGTTAATGCCGCTCGGGATGGAAGTCGATATTTTAGTTTGCAAAAAAAAACTGTAAATCGACAACCATAAAAAAGGTCGCCATACCTAAATATGCTGCCGTCTCTGAATGTGCCGTCCAGTATCGCGAGTTGAGTTTCGAGGACTTTTCAACAAAAAATACTGGTTATATTTGCTCCCCCACGTTACGAGAGGACGAGAAGAGAGTGATTATTCCTATTTAAGAGCTGAATTCTGAAGATCTGAATTTTAAAATTAAATTCTAATAGTCCTGCTAATCTTGTGAACGCTGTGTTATGAATTGAAGGCAGTTGTAAGAGCTTTTATACGAGGCTATTGAAATTCATTCCCGAAGATAGAAATGTTTGAACCGAGTCTAGGTCGAGCATTATTTTTTTGGAGTTAATTACAAATGTTCGTTAGAGTCAAAAACCATTTAAAATGAGATAAAATGAATGCGCGTTCTCTATTAAAAATTCATAAATATGCAATTTTATGCCTTAGTTACGAATTTAAAGTGAAGATAGTTTAAAGTTCTTAGCTCTTAGTTAATTATTAGCATACAATTAAAGTGTAAGCAGTCCGTATTCACGAGAACACTGCCGTTAAACTGTTGCACAGTTTGGCAGACATTAGTGTAAGAAAGTAGAAAAAAATAAATACAAAAATTGCCTGGAACAGGAAAATACATAAAGTAAATCGTTTGAGACTTTCATCGCGTCCGGGGATATTAATTT
>DWLI01003539.1:0-11724 GCA_018249915.1 Cecropterus dorantes dorantes
CAGTTCGTCTATTACGGATAGAAAGGATAATATAATGACGTGAAAATATAATATGTATATATTATATTTTCACCGTAAATGTCTGGGTTACTTCAATAAAGATCTAATAAAAATCATACAAAGATAAGCACCACGAAAGTGCTCTTCATTGTCCGCACCCAGGTATTGTCGATTGACTGAGCGTTTTCTGCCTCAGCAACGGTATATATATCATACCAGCCAATGTGCAGCAACACACGAGCAGCCCGAGGTTTCTGAAGTGACAAATATCATGACCTTAATCAACGTACAGAAACAAAATACGTATTTCTGACACAAACATTCATCTAGCAATACATTCAGCTGTGACGCGACCAATAGATGTGTCATATTCACGGTATTGATTAAATCCGCTAGTGAATCAGAGTGCGCTGCGCGCGCGGAATACTCAATGAAATCATGTTACTAAACTTAATGCGCCCGAACCAAATCTATTTTAAAATAACACTGTGGGTTTGGAAGTACCGCTATAAATGTTGTTGTTGTTAAAAGTAATGGTTTTAAAAAATAAAAAACTATACAATAATTTACTTTCTATTACATTTTCTTATCGGCAAAAATTACCACGGAAATTTTGCCTATCCTTTTATTCACTTCCCGTGACTAACAACCATATAACAGACTGTTTATATGTTTATCAATTGTAACGAAATATTTTATAGCAGACTCATAAGTAGCCAGAATTAACGCATTCAGTACAAAATGAGCAAAATATATTTTTGCGTAAACTGCAAGATTTCAATTCGAGAATATGAAACAAACGTCAATTTGACGTACATTACGTCCCTCGCATTTGAACTTCCCTTCCCTTTCTATAACTCTTCTATCACTGGATACAAGTAAGTAAAATATCCTTATTTTTTTACAGAAAACAGAATTTTATCTCTGTTGAATATTCGCGATCCGTGTTCATGTAGCGGGAAAAGTGTCTACGAAAAAATAGAATTATATATAAATATATACGCCTGAGGACCAGATTTTTACCAAACCCACAGTTTTTTATACAAAATAAGTCCTAATTATTTGAAATACGGCCCAATCAATTTGGAAATCCGAAGTCCGAATCCCAGGCATCTTTAATTTTCCATAAGTACAGTAGAACTCCAATTATCCGAATTAATGGGGACCGGGATCCATTCGGATAATCAAATATTCGGATAATCGGATTTTTTTTAAAAAAATTGCCATTGGAGAGAATAAAAGCTACGTTTTGATATTGCACTATTTTTTTATTGAATTAAATGAAAGAAACATGAAATTTTCACATGTTTTAAATATAAATAAAATATACTTATGTACAAGTTTAGAAATACATAAAAATCATTGTTTTTTAAACATCTCCGTCAATGTAAGCTGTTTTGCGGTCTTCAACCGTTTTCGGGCAGCCAGGTCACGCATTCGCTTGACGGTGAGCAGTTGCAAGTGGTCACACTCGGGCTGACGCTCCATCCACTTCAAAGCAGTCTCGAGGCCGGCAAATGCTTCACTAGCTGATGGTCCAGCGTCTACTTCAACATCAGCAGAAAGTTCTTCCACTTCCACTTCAACATCTTCTCTCACACTTACAACAATTTCATCGTCATTGAGAATTTGAAAACCAGGGTCAGACGTATCACAAGCCATCCACTCTCCTACATCTTCAGCACTTACTTCTGTACAACCAGGAATTTTTACAATCATTTTTCTTATTTCCTCTAGTGACAACGCATCTTTATCATCATCATCCTCTCCATATTCTTGTTTCTCATTTTCTTCAGATTCTTTTTTTTTGTTCTTCTCAGACGGTAGGCCTTTCAGTTTATTCCACGCACGTCTTAGCGTCACTGCCGTAACCAAACTCCAAGCTTCCGCTACCATGTAACAGCAGTCCTTTAAATTTATTGTGCTATGATTTGCCAAAACCAATTCTTCATCTTCAGCACCTTCGTTCAGCAGTTTTCTCAGCAGTTGCCTTCTGTAATGGCGCTTCATTGTTTCAATAACCGACTGGTCCATGGGTTGCAGCAAACTTGTAACATTGGGAGGCAAAAACGTCGTTTTGAACTGCCCATTCTCTCTTTCCAACAGTTCTGCTGTAGGATGAGTGGGTGCGTTATCAACAATTAAAAGCACCTTACTGCCTTCTTTTCCCACCGATTTTTGGTGCTTTTTCACTTCAGGAATAAACACTTCATCATACCATTCGGTAAACAAAGCTGCAGTCATCCAGGCCTTGGGTTGACTTTTGTAGAAGAGTGGAAGTTTTTTTACGTTTTTAAATGCTCTTGGATTTCTTGATTTTCCTATCAAAAAAAGTGGCAGTTTATGATTTCCAGTGGAGTTGGCACAGTTAAGCACTGTAACACGTTCTTTACTGACCTTATGTCCAGGGGCACTAGATTCCCTTTTAGAAGCCAAAGTGGTTTTTGGTAATGCTTTCCAAACAAGGCCAGTTTCATCGGCATTATAAACAAACTCCGGATCATAGGATTCTGATGCAGTTTTAAATTTTTCAATAAAATTTTCAGCAGCTGCAGAGTCTGCTGAAAGCTTCTCACCAGCCAAATCTAACTCGCGTACACCATGCCTGAATTTAAAATTCCTTAGCCAGCCGTTACTAGCCTTAAAAGATGAATAACCAAGCTTTTCTGCAAAGATTTTGGCTTTTTCACAAAGGATTGGACCTGAAATCGGATTTCCCATAGAACGTTGCTGCAAAAACCATTTAAACACTGCATCTTCCAAATTTTTGTTGGTTGCTGTCTTCATTGTTTTCCTGGAGGAACTTCCATCTTCATTTTCAAGCACCGAAACAAAGTTTAAAAGTGTTAACTTACTGTTTTTAATGTCAGAAATTGTTGCTTGTCCAACACCATAAATTTCAGACAACTTCTTACCCGTTACACCTTTATCGAGTTGTTCTATAATTTTCAGTTTGTCCGCTAACGATAGCACAACACGTTTTCTTTTCGAAGCCATGGTATAAAAACAATACAGTACATATTGTACACGCACAAACAAAAGTAAGCCGTAGCGAAAGAGTAGCGCCCTCGAGCAAGGTCAAAAGCACACTGGCTAATCAAAACAAACAATGACAGGTGCGCCGTGACTGCAATGCGCCGGAACTTGTCTTAACTTGCCGTTGTGCCTACACTGACTTCCCCCCGCGTGTGTAGGCACAACGGCAAGTTAAGACAAGTCAAGTCAAGACTTGACGCGCAAACACTGTTTTTTGTGATTCGGATAATCGGCGATTCGGATAGTCGGAGTTCGGATAATTGGAGTTTTACTGTATTGGAATACATAAAGGAAGTATGCCCGGTCCTGACTTTGTCCCGGTTTTTTTTAAAAGGCACAGTGATAAAATTTCTAAAAGGATTTGTGAGAATATAAAAAGAGTAAGAGCTGAGGTATCACCAGGAACCATCTAGGCATACCTCACACATCATAAATTATGATGAAATCAATTTAACAGATGACCCGGGTCGTAATCAAGTCCTAACACGAAGTGGAACAAAGTATCCAGAAAGAGTACTAAACCATAGTAAAGCCTCTACGTCAATCATGATGGCTGGAACCGCGGATGGAGATTTGTTACCACCATATGTTGTATATAAGTCACCTCATTTATATGACACATAGATACAAAATGGACTAGAAGGTACCAGGTACAATAGAACATCTTTAGGGTGGTTTGACGGAAGTACATTCGAGGATTGAGTTAAAATTCATGATCAATATAGTCGTCAAAAAATAAAAGGCCCGTTTTGACATTTGAGAAAGACCCTAGAATGTAACTTGGAACGAAACCGAAAGAAACAATAAAATAATAATTAATTACAAAAGTGTTTATAAAAATACATACATTTTTTTGGTGCGTTAAATAATATGATGGAATATATTGCAAGTATTATTTTTGCGGTTACTTTATAATAGCATGCAATTTCTAATTACTACGAAACGTCGCAAAAGCAGTTACGTTCTAAGTCTTTTATTTTTTAATCCTAGTGTTGTACAATTAATTAATGTATTTCATCGATTTCATTGAATTATAATAGTAATTTAATATTCTTTAATGAAAAAAATGAGCTTGGCGCTCAAAGCCGTAAATAAAATTTTGACTTGGCGACACTGTTTCTATAGAATGATTTGTCTCTGACCAAGGAGCACGTGACTTAGCGTCCACGCAAGCACTGCGTAGTCTTTCGTTCGCCATCTTGTGAAGTTGATTGTGCGCTCGTTTATGTTTGATATTTTTTTCTCGACTTTGGATTTGCTTTTGGACTATTTCTGTTTACTATCACGTTGACCTTGGCTCTTCTATTCTGGACATTTATTTGGAGATAGTGATTTGGATTCGATTTTTTTGTTTGTTGTTATATCGTACGAACTTTTTCAACATGTCGAAAAGAGGACGTACAACACGCGAATTGGTTGTAAAGTTAACCGAATACTTCGAACGCGAATCAGTTAATGGTGGACCTTTATTGCCCGTAACGCAAGTGCAAGATCGCGTCGCAGAAGCACTTGGAATCGGCAAAAAAACTATTCGAAACATCGTGAAGGAAAAGTATGGGCCTTCCGGCACGGAAGAAAATGTATTAGGTACGCCTAAAAAAAGGAAGAAAAGCAAGCCTGTAATAGGTATTGACACATTTAACGCAGACCCTATTCAAATTCACGTGTATGCTTATTACACATGAAATGAATACCCAACTGTGAGTAAATTGGTGATATCACTACGAGAGTGTGGCCTATTTAGTGGCAGTTCCACGTCGTTAATAACAATTATGAAGCAAATTGGATTCAAATACAAGAAAACCGATTAGAGGAAAATTATGATGGAACGATATGATTTAATTTTGCACAGAGTATCATTTTTGAGAGCAATGAACAAAATTACAAATTGGGACAATGTTATATTTATCGATGAGACTTGGCTGAACACGAATCATACCGTGCCGCAGTCGTGGATGGACAATACCAAGGCATCTTGCTTAAAAGTGCCAATGGGTAAAGGTGGACGCCTAATAATCTCGGTTTTGTGAATGATGCCTTACTCGCATTCGAATCTAAAAGTACAAAGGAATATCACGAAGAAATGAACGCAAATAAGTTTACAGAATGGTTTACTAAATAGTTAACAAACCTCCCGGAACAGTGCTTAATCATTATGGACAATGCATCTTACCATTCAGTTCAAATAGATAAAGCACCTACTCAAGCAAACAAAAAGGCTGATTTAGTGGTATGGCTACAAAGAAAAGGCGTTGAGGCTGACATGAAATTGCTGAAAGCTGAATTGCTAGAACTCGTAAAAGAAAATAAACCTGCGAAACTAAAATATAAAGTTGATGAATTGGCACTTCAGCATGGACACAAAGTGATAAGAACGCCGCCGTACCATTGTCAGTACAATGCTATTGAGTTGATCTGGGCTCAAGTTAAAGGTTACGCAACTCGCCACAATACAAATTCGCCATTCTCCACAAAGAAAATGATGACATTGCTGAAAGAAGCTTGTGGCGAAATTACTAAAGAAGATTGGGCAAAAGTGGTAGAAAAAACTCAAAAAATAATAAGGGAAGATTGACAGAGACGTCAATATTGATAATATAATTGAAAATGAAATAATTATATTTACAGGTGACGATAGCTCAACTGACGATTTTGGCTCATCATCCGAAGAAAATGATTGAATGAAGATTCAATATTTTTCACTTTTTTATATTTTTTGTGATTGAGTGAATGTTATTGTAACTAAAAATTTATATAAAGACAGATTGACCTTTCGTACCATTGTATCATTTCAAAATACCTACAATATTAAAGTTTAAGTTAAATTTTCCAATCAGAACTTTTAATCCTATGCACTTTACAATACTTGATCAAACCGAGCAAATACTCATACAAACTTGAATCGATTTCTCATGAGTATTGAGTACCGAGTCATTGGCCTTTTATTTTTTGACGACTATAGCAATTAATCTGCCAGAAAATGTTTGATTGGTGATTTGGCTTCACATTTATCTGTCGATCTCATAAAAAAAATGTAAAGAGCATAATATAGCTTTTATTTTTTTACCTCCCAATTCGACACACCTTACACAGCCATTAGACGCGGCATTCTTCAGACCGATGAAACAAGCATGGCGGCATATTCTACTGAAGTGGAAGAAAACGGATAGACGTCAATTACCAACGGTGCCGAAAGGATTTTTTCCAAAGTTACTTAAGATACTTATAAATACTCTAAAAATTAATGCCAAAAATAACATTATGGCTGGGTTTAAAAAAAACAAGCATATATCCTTTAAATGTTGACGAAATAGTATCTAGACTTCCACAAGAAGAACCAAATTCAGAAGCAAATGAAAGTTTAGCAAGTCACTCTGTAAGAAAGCTCCTCAAATAAATCAGGTATGGGACGATGAATATCACTGATCGACTGACGCAAAAGAAAACTTAATGTTATATCAGGAAAAAGCGTGTCACCTGATGAAACTGATGATTATTTATAGTGATCAAAATAATTCAAAGAAAACAAATAAAGAAAGTGATCCTCAACCATCTACCAGTCAACCAAAAGACAATATTAAATAAACAGAAAAAGGAAAAAAGAAATGTAAAGTTCAAAGAATTGCACATGGAGAAATAGGGCAAAGTATAGAAATTAAACCTTATGCAACAAAAGAAGTAACAATTGCAATCCGAGACAACAAAAAAGATAAAGGAAAAGGGAAAAAGACGATAAATAATCAAGAAAAGAAAGAAAAGCTACTGCTTGATAAAACAAAATATATTGACTGATATTGAACCCCAAAAGCAAGATATCAAATCAATGCCTGTAATTTTCTTCTTCACCTCATGCTGTTTATTGAAGTTATCTGATAACTGAATATGGCTATAATAATTTGTCCTACACAATCTGATATGAAGGCATTACTAAAGTTAACAAATACATACATGATGATAGCTGTACTGATAATTGGCAATGGAGCACTGATCGGTCGAATGAATATCTTGACTATCTGATTGGGTTGTTTAACTGATTGATTCCCAATAGCATATATTCTACATAAACGCAACTGTCAATAAAAATTTAACTTAGTAACTAATGAATTATTAATTACTGACACCATAGCCCTAGTGTAATAAAGCTCTAAACTGAATATAATTACCTTGACTATTTCCAATATTTACAAGTGCTGTAGGACCCCTTTCACCAACCCTTTGACTGACAAGGTTTGCTCTGATGAAACCTGAAGCATACTTCACATATCGTTGCTTATGTTCTAACACCGTGTAACTTGAAACAAACAAAAACCATACAAGTAACCAATGTGTTGTATGTGCCTGAGTTAGCAAGCAATCTTCTCTCCGTGAGTCAGCTGATAAAGAAAGAATGTTCTGTACAGTTTAGTAACAATGGCTGTAAAATATTCAACAAATCTCAAAAAGAAGTAGTAGCTTGTGAATTAGTGAATAACATGTATCGTCTGAACTTAAGTAGTGCACAAGCATATGCATGTGATACAAAGGAAAGTGACAGCTACTTATGGCATCAAAGGATGGCTCATCTCAATATGACTGATCTGAACAAACTCTCCAAATGTGCAGAAGGTGTCAAGCTTACTGACAATAAGCTGGATATGATATGTGAATTTTGTCAAGAAGGAAAACAGTCCCGGCTGCCGTTTCCTAAGGAAGGTTCTCGTGCTAAGAAGGCTCTAGAACTTATACATTCCGATATCTGTGGGCCACTGGAGGTGAAATCAGTTGGAGGAGCGCAATATTTCCTCACATTTGTGGATGACTATACCAGGAAAGTATTTATTTATTTACTTAAAAACAAGTCTGAAGTATTTAATAAATTTAAAGAATTTAAAGCATTTGTGGAAAATCAACTTGAATGTAAAATAAAGAAATTAAGAACTGATAATGGAAGAGAGTATCTAAGTAACGAGTTTATTGAATACATGCAAAATTGTGGCATTATACATGAAACTTCTAATCCATATACCCCACAACAAAATGGGTTAGCGGAACGTATGAACCGTACATTGATGGAGAGAGCTCGCTGTATGTTGCTTAATGCTAATTTACAGAAACACTACTGGGCTGAAGCAGTGGCGACAGCTGCGTACATAACGAACCGCTGTCCAACAAGATCCATTTCATACGCTACACCTGAGGAGTTATGGTCCGGGAAGAAGCCAAATTTGAAGCACCTTAGAATCTTTGGATGTGAAGTCATGGTTCATGTTCCTGATGCTAAACGTCAAAAACTGGATCCTAAGGCAAGAAAAATGATATTTATTGGCTACTCAGAAGTCACTAAAGGTTACAGACTATTAGATACTAAAACAAGAAAAATTCTTATCAGTAGAGATGTTGTATTTCTGGAAAATTCTGTACAAAGAAAATATTGTATGGTTCCGCTAACAGAAAATAATAATAATGTTAAAATATGTGCTGATGAAACAAAGAACATTGATGAATCTGTTGAGCTAACAAATCAAAGCACAAGAGAGTTAAATAACTCATCTGTAACATTATCCGATAATGATGAAGAAGAAACATTCTTCTCCGATGATGATCCTGCATATGTACCTGAAAAAGAAATAAATATTAGTGGACCTAGTAATATAACACTTAGAAATAGAAATAGAAAATATGAAACTAATACTTACTTCTGTCAAGGTGGAGAACACGAAGAAAATGATACTCCAATAACTTACCGAGAGGCTCTGTCATCAGTGGATAAAGATAAGTGGAAAAAGTCTATAGAAGAAGAGTTGCAAGCACACAGTAAGAATGAAACATGGGAGTTGGTGAAGAAGCCAGATAGAGTGAGAACTATTGGCTGTAAGTGGGTTTTCAAAGTGAAAGATACACCATCGGGACTACTGTATAAATCAAGGTTATGTGCCATGGGCTGCTCACAGAAACACCAGGTTGATTACACAGAAACATTCTCACCAACTGTCAGGTATGACTCTGTAAGAGTTTTGCTTTCTAAAGTGTGTCAGGATAACTTGCAAATGATACAGTTTGATATCAAAACTGCTTTTCTCTATGGATCCATAACTGAAGATATCTATATGAATCCACCAGATGGTTTAGATGTACCTGAAGGGCATGTTTGTAAACTTAAAAGGTCATTATATGGGTTAAAACAAGCACCCAGGTGCTGGAATCAAACATTTGATTCTGTTTTAAAGAAATTTGGTTTCACCAATAGTCACTCAGACAAGTGTATCTATATTGGTCAGTTAAATGGTAGTAAGGTGTACCTAATACTGTATGTGGATGATGGACTAATAATTTCCAAGGATAAAAGTGTGTTAAACAAAGTTATTGATGATTTAAAAGTAAATTTTGAAATAAAAGTATGTGAACCTAAAAACTTTGTTGGCCTAGAAATTGAGAAAGGAGAAAACTACATATTTCTACATCAGACCACATATATACAAAAATTGCTGAATAAATTTAGTATGACTAATGCCAATGGGAACAGTACACCAGTAGAGACAGGTATCAAATTAGAAAAGAATACATCGGAGCTAGATAGAAACATTCCATATAGAGAAGCTGTGGGCTCCTTGATGCATCTAGCTATAGTCAGCAGGCCTGACATAATGTTTGCGGTTAGCTTAGTCAGCCGATATCTGGATGGTTATGATAGTACTCACTGGAATGCCGTAAAACGAATAATGAAGTACCTCAAAGAAACTAGTGATTATGGTCTGTACTATACACCTTCACAAAATAATACACTAGAAGGTTATTGTGATTCTGACTACGCTAATGATACTGAAACAAGAAGATCAATGACAGGATATGTATTCATTAAGAATGGTGCTGCTGTTACTTGGGCCAGTCAACGTCAGCAAACGATAGCACTATCTACAACTGAAGCAGAGTTTATGGCTGCCTGTAGTGCTACAAAGGAAGTTATTTGGTTAAAGAGACTTTTGTTAGATATAGATGAATATAATCAGGATTCTGTAACACTTAACATAGATAATCAAAGTGCAATATCTGTCATAAAAAATGAAAATTATCATAAACGATGTAAACACATAGATATTAAATACAAGTTTGTTAAAGAGAAATATGAAAGTACAGATATTGATCTAAAGTATATAAGTAGTAATGAACAAAGGGCTGATATATTTACTAAACCCTTATGTAAAAGTAAATTTAAATATCTAAGAAGTAAATTAGGTATTAGGAAAATGTAACTGTACTTATAAAACTTGATTCTGTAATACTTTGTTTAGTAATACTATGTATGTGTAGAGTAACTTAACCTATTGTTTTTGTTAGTTACTATTATTTGTTTCACTTTACAATGAGGAACGCTGTAATTTGGAGAGAGTGTTGTAGTAATTTGAAATTGCCGCGTTCTCAACTTCTCACTACGTGATGACGTTTGACAGTTTTGTTAAACCTTCTTGCCGCCATCTCTGCTATAAAAGTGTTTGCTAATGTGTATTATTCTGTTAAAATAAATAAGTAATTAAGTATAAAGCCTATTAATTACATCAGGTTATGGGCCCAGAACGTAATCTGTTTGTAATAAGTATCAGTGAGAAGTAATATCAGTGAAATAACGATATACAAAGTCGCCGGTCATTAAAACTGACACGACATAACCTAAAGCTGCGTGGTTTGTGTAGAAAAATATTTTTTTTATACAAAATGTCTTCAAATACAATGACTCTTATCGAAAAGTTAAGTGGTCGAGATAATTACAATACATGGAGATTTGCCGTGATGACGTATTTACAACATGAAGACCTCTGGTGCTGTATCGAAAATAAAGGCGAACCTTTTGATTCAAAGCTCGACCTGAAAGCAAAGGCAAAAATTATATTGTTGGTTGACTCAGTGAATTACATACATATACAAGAGGCAAAAACGGCAAAAGAAGTGTGGACCAATTTACAAAAAGCTTTTGACGACAAAGGGTTGACAAGACGCGTGGGCTTATTGAGAGATATGATTACAACGACGTTAGAAAATTGTCAAAATGTTGAAGATTACGTTAACAGAATAATGAGTGCAGCACATAAACTTCGAAACATATCATTTGACATCAATGATGAGTGGCTGGGTACATTACTCCTTGCTGGATTACCCGAAGTCTACAAGCCAATGATTATGGCCCTCGAAAGTTCTGGTGTGCCGATTACAGCAGACTCTGTAAAGACTAAGCTCTTACAAGAAATAAAGAGCTCCGAGTCAGTAGCATTGTATGCAAGTAAGTCAAGTAAATATAAACAGAAGGACTCTGATAGTTCTCCGAAGTTTAATAAAGGTCCCCGTTGTTTCAAATGCAACCGTTATGGTCACATAAGTAAAAATTGCAAAACAAAGAAAAAGGACCAAGGCAAAGAAACTGGATATGTCGCTGTGTTCTCGGCATCCAGTGCAGCAAATGACAGTAAGAGCTGGTTTGTTGATTCAGGAGCGTCCATGCATATGACAATGAGGCAGGACTGGCTATACGATGAATCATCACCTCCAATTACAAGCATCCGTATTGCTGATGATAAAATGCTTAAAGTGAAGAGCTGTGGAAAAATAGATCTGCCTATATGTAATAGTGTAGGACAAACACAAACCATACAAGTAACCAATGTGTTGTATGTGCCTGAGTTAGCAAGCAATCTTCTCTCCGTGAGTCAGCTGATAAAG
>DWLI01003540.1:0-11724 GCA_018249915.1 Cecropterus dorantes dorantes
ATTTTTCTGAAATTATGTGCGTATTAGAAACTAATTATCACTGCTTTACGGTGAAGGAAAACATCGTGAGGAAACCTACACACCTGAGAGTTCTCTAAAAAAAAAGAGTTCTCAAAGGTGTGAAGTCTACCAATTCGCACTTGGCCAGCGCGGTGGACTATGGCCTCAAACTCTCTCATTCTGAGAAAAGACCCGTGCCCAGCAGTGGGACGATAATGGGTTGATGATGATGTTTGTTATTCAAAAACAAAAATCCCCTCGAACAAAAAGTCATAATTTAAATTGGAATTCGAAAAATGATATTTTCAGTCAATAGTGAAGAATTTTAAGGTAAAGGTAGACTAAGATATAACAAAAAATATTTTATTATTATGCAGAAAAGTAGAGCAAAAAAATAAAGCTCATTGGATATTATTTAAAACCATTGATACTTATTGGAACTATTGGACGCCTATAACTTAATCATCAAAAAAATTAATAAATTAGAATTACGTCGAAATAAAATAAATAATAGTTAATAAACCACAAGACCATGTTTTTGTTACCAGCTGCACTAAAAGTTAAAATATTTTTCTATAACTTAAATAAAATAAAAAGATAAAGAAAAATACCACTATATCGTAAAACTACGCATTTATTTTAACATTAGGACATTTTCAAATATATAATATTTTATCAGAAATGTTGTACTCTTAATATTTTTGAAGTATTAGTAAAGGACACGAAATATCCTTCCCACAGACACCAACCACAAATAGAACAGAACTCTAGTCTAAGTTGCTTATAGAGACGTTAGTGGGAACGCCTCGTGTATCTGTGAACTTGCAAAACTGAAACTTAAACTGCAGTTCTAACAAACTTACTACTTGCGATACAAACAGTTGTAAGTGTAATGTCTATTCGATCAACTCCGTATAATCTACCCTTATCACTCGAATTCAATATTAAATCATTACTATCTCGTTGATATAGTCTTCTCAGACCGAGAAATGCTTCAGCTGCAGTCCACTACTATGATGAATTTATGATGCAAGTTTCTTTCCTTTTGGTCTTCTTCTTTTTTCTTCATCTTATAAGAATTAGGTAGCAATTAGCTTTTACAAAACAAATTTGACAAATTTTAAAACATCTGAGTCTGTTGAAAGCCAAACCTGCAACTGGAGTAAGAATTTCATACTGAGCAGCTAATGCCACAGCGATAGGTAAAGCACATTCTGTCCCTGTAGTTCCAGGTAGTAGCAGAATAGGCCTAGGGTATCCCAAGCCTGTCGTAAGAGGCGACTGAAAGGAGGCTTCCGGCGTAACGGACGGTAATACTGGAAGCTCAAACCGTCCAGCCCAGCGACTCCGTGAACCGCTCCCACGGCGTCGATTACATTTCGAAGGTTTCCCTCTCGAAAAAAATTAAATCGAAAAAAAAGCTGGACACATTCACCCAGTAGGTAAGTAAGGCCTATACACTATCTTTCAATATATAAGTAGCATACGTATATGCAGTCGATCGAATGGTAAATGGCCTCTGCCGACCACGTATATCTACAATTAACCTCAGAAAGCAGCATTATGAACACTAAGTTGAAACGCCTCGAACAAGTATGTCCCCCGTAACAAGCCCTACATGCTCGAATACAGCTAAATAATGCTGTCATAAAGCAGACATAGCGATAGTACTTCCCTAGTTGGAAATATCGGATTTTGTTTTTACTTTTGTCTGTCGCATGATATGCAAAATCGCAATTGAAATGACATCACTGAGAAGAGTTTACTCGTAGGACAATATGAAAAAACGTTAGGACACTATTATTAACCCGATACTGTAACCAACACCAACACTACAAGAAAATATTGAAAATGTTACGTGAAAACATATTGTGATGATACCTTTAAATAAAAATATATTAAAAAACATAAAAGGTTCTACTCCAGCATACATCTAAGACTGAATTACCAACAATCAATGTATACTAAAAGACTTAGAAACACGAAATGAGTTCCTTAAGTATAAAGCGTAGATGAACAGTGATTACTAAGAAAGAATTATTAATTGATTTACTTTACTCCTTTAGGGCGACAAATTTAGAATAAAAGCTTGTATAATTATAATTGTGATAGAGCCCTTTGTGGTTCGACTCCGGAAGCACCGTCACCACACCTATCAGCAGTATTAAGCTCTGCTGTGTTTTAATGTGAAGGGTGCGGTAAGGGAGACATATTTTACTTAGTCCTCGGGAGTAGCAACGCATCTGTGACCGACCTCACGTAAGACTCTGATCTTATCTGTGGGTGATTTCTTGTCCATGGGTCGCTGGAGCCACTTACCATCTCGTGGACTGCATGCTCGTTTGCTACTTCAATATTATTAAAAAAATATATATATTTAATTTGTTAATCTTACTTCACATACAACTACATACTCTATAAATATTCACAACTCCCAATACCGATCCGAAAAAAATTCAAAACATGTAATATATTTTAAAGGGCTTATAAATTAACGTTACTAAAACATAATTTTAGTATCCGACACAAGCAAACGATATTGATTTAGTGCACGATGTGCCCGCTAGCTACACCTAATGGATTGTCAACCACCGTCTAGTCTAGACCAAAATTGAACACTCACAACTATACCTATACAGTAAACGTTGTAACGGCAGATTAATTTGCGTTCCGGGAATACTCAAACAGACAGAAATAATATTTATTTTATTATTGTTTATCATTATGTAATTCTAATCATTTGCTAAAGGTACAATGTTCATTAATGAAAGTTACCATATCGGTGTCATTAAAAAACGCAATTGGTATAAATTTATTCGCCATTCATATGAGATCATATTTAAAGAAAAGATTTAGTTGGACTTAGTTGAAATTCCTCATGTAAACTCATAGTTATATCTTGTATAAGGATAAAATAATGATAATAACTTGTATGTAATACTAACTTTTATTTTTCATTAATTATACGGCCTGAAGTATACACGAAACTTATACTGTGCCTTGTTATATTTGTACGAAAAGAGAACGGAATTTGTAATTTAAATATCTTTAAAACAAAGCTTGCTACAATGTTAGTAGGATTTTAATTTTAATGATGTCCTGGTTCGAAAAATATTTCCAGTTTAATTTTTGTACTCGCTTCGTACAAAAAGTATTCCTTGCTCGGTTAAAATATTAAAAGAAACTCTCGGTTCGTCGACTCACGAACACATTAAAAACTGACTAAAAGCTTGGTTTAGAAAATCTATTATTGGATCGAACCCTTATTTACTTGTAAAAATAAAAGCGACAACATCAATAACATGAATGGGGAAACGATAAAAGGAATATTTTTACAAGCCGTGAATACAGACGCGACGAAGTTCGCAATCTCCCCGGGCGTCCCGCCTTCCCTTCGCACCAATATTTGTGAAAACATCTCGAAACTTTTAAGGAGACGGAGTTTCCCCGACAATTCCTTCCCGCAAATATATTTAAGCAGATAAATACACGTAGCACCGCATAAGCGGACTTGAACGCAGTCTTTAGTTGTTCGCTAAATACTTAAAACTTTTCGAAGTGTACAATATTGAGTTTAATTGTTCTTAACTTTAAGGTGTATGTAGTTGTGGAATATTACGTACTGATGCATATAAACGTGTCTACGATACTGGACAGTAACAATTCAAGCTTTCTTAAAAGTATTCCTTGCAGTCTAATCGCTTCTTTACATCCAAGTGTAAAAGACTCGATAAAACATTTCAGGGTTTTGAGCGCCGAAGTGATTCTGCCTCTAAGAGTAAAAGGCAACAGGAGCAGTTTTAAATAAAACTAAGTGCACGAAGTTGTAGAGCGGATTTACCGGAAACGGACGCGTCGACAGCGGCCGTCGCTTCAGGATCGCACCACGTTTTCATTCATCCCTCACTTACGCCCTTTCACAGCTGGGACCAGTTTTACGCGGAAACTCTACACTAGAAACCGTCCTCTTTCCACTATCGCCCTCCCACTCTTTCACGCAAAACTAATGGCCGATAGACAGAAACGAGCAAACAAAATCAATACTGTCTGGAGCCCGCCCACCGGTTCAACGCGGCAACTGCGCTTCCTCACTATAAATTCGATAAAATAAAAGTGGGTAAAAATCATTAAATTCGCGTGTTCATGTTCGGTAATCTATCCGTAAGCGATCACCGGCACGATTCCGGCCATATGGCGTGCGGGAGACGAGCTGCGAGATGCGGGGGACCACATGTTTCGCACGTGGTCGGGTCACGTTACAATGTTTACCTGCGATCGGCTGACGGTCAGGTGAGATCCGTCGTTACTCTACGCTATGCTGCCTGTAGTTGTGCCGTCGGTGACTGACCCCCCTCCCGAATACGCACGCCGGGGTCATTTTTTATGCGCGACCTTACGAGTTAACAAATTGTTACCGTCTCGTACACGGTAGGTACACGTCGTATTATATTATCTGCCTCATGATACTCATATTCAGTGAGCGTTGGAGCCGCCGGGCCTGCGGCTACGGTTTGCATTTTTATCAACATCGACGACAGGCAGCAACATTTTATTTTGCGTGCCATAAATATGGAACTAGTGAAGACGAACATAGAGGAATAAGGCACTACATTTTCATGCAGACTTATCTGAAACTATGCATAAGCAAGCAGCAACAAAATCTTTTTCGTGTAAATAAAGTCCGTAAAACTTGTCGCTGGGAAAAAATTGTATTGCCTTCATGCAAATGTTTAACAAGCTACGTTATTTATGGAGCTTTCGTAAAGTGGATCTTCAGAAACCTGTTTTTTAAAACAAACAAGAGGAAATCTAGGTAATTTGGATTTACTCAAACAAAACGTTATACGTTTTTGAGTTTACTCATTTTTACCCGTATCAACATCAATAAATTGATATATCACACAGTATTTAAGATTTTATAAAATAAATAAGAGTCGTAATAGCTTAGTTTGACAGTAAGGTTCAAGGTTCAAATCCTGATTTTTCGAAGCTATAAACGCATTGGAAAAATTTTCCGAAAATGTGTGAAGTCTACCAAAACATTAACGTCAACAACTATGGTCTAAACAACTCTTACTAGATACTAGATACTAGATCCGTGGCCCAACAGTGGGACACTAATGAGTTAAAGTACTTAAATACTTGTGTGTAACTTGTGGTGTGTAACGACGATTAAAGTACTCAGATACTTACATTCCATTCACATTTTATTAATATCATAAACCTTTTCCTTATTTATAATTATTCTCCTGCTGCGCTGCGCGCCTTCTTGGAATTAGTCATCAGATTACAGTGCCATGATATTGGAAGTGTATTTGGCCTTTGACTACGTTTACTTTGATCGGACTAATTAAGTTTATGTTTCAAGGAAAATGTTTGTCTTGTCTTTCTAAAAAACCTTTTTTGGTTACTCTTTGTTTTATGTGATTATTGTTGAACTTAATTATTCAATTTTAAAGAATACTAGTAGGTATATATACCTATTAAAAATCATGTAAAAATCTTATATTTTAAAGTAATGTAAAAGTTATTATTTTTAGGTGTAGTTTAAACACAAATTTTAAAAACTATGTAATTATAAATAATTTTAATGTTAGGTAAAGTGTACTGAACTTTATTGTTATTACACAGTACAAGAATATAATTACCCACACAATACATTAAAACATTATCAAGCCTCAAAGCCGTATTCATTTTTTCATGGGTATGCATTTCAGCTACATCTCATTTCCACGAAGAATTTCCATATGTGACCGGAATACGAAATGCGAGTTCCCCTCCTATAAGGTATGTAGCGCATGATAACACTGTGTCGATTTATTACGCCCCATTAAGTTTAATTCCGACAGAATACTAAAAAACCGGTCGAAAATAAACGTTCCTTGCGTCAGAAATAAGGATAATTGTAAAGATAAATATTACACATATAAAATCAATAATTACGTTTTATTTATTGCATTTAAAAAAATGTTAACAATATTATTAGTGAGGACATTAAGTAAATTAAAGGTGTCAGCAATCGCCCTAATTTACTGTGGCAACAACAACTCTATTTACATCTTTTATTTATTAGATTGAAGTAGCAAACGAGCATGCAGTCCATCTAACGTTAAATGGTTACTGCCACCCATGAACGGTTAGCAGGTATGTTATATTTACTAGCTTGTAGAAACAGTGTAGATTGACCGGGGAAGTACCACCGTCACATCTATTTTTACGTGAAGTAGTTCTTGCGTTTCGGTGGAAGGATTTGGTTGCCGACTCACTTCTATATGAGGCGACCATCTTAGTTCTTGGAAGTAGCAACGCATCTGTGATCAACTTTAGATAGAATCCCAGTTCTATATGAAGTTGCTTACAGATGTCCATGGACGGTAGTAACCACTTATCATTAGATGGACTGTATGCTCGTTTGCTACTTCAATCTAATTAAAAAAAAAAGATACCATCGCAACAGAACCCGATTTCAAATCTAACGTATTCGGTGCGTAGTATTGTAATGCAAGGAAACCACTAACTAGAAGTCTTACTACTTAGTTTTACCTATGAAAACTAAGTAGATGCGAAGTTTGACTCGGTCTTAGATCAGTTACAGGCACTACTATCAGGTACTACATTTTCTTCCCTACATGGGCTTCATATAATAAACAGACAAATTAATATAAAATTATACATCAACATATACCTTCAATGTACTACAGTCTTGGAGACAGTTTTCCGGTTTTTAGTCATAATAAATAATATATTAAAAACATTCAAAGTTTTGAAATGAACCTAAGCACTTGTACCTAAAATCCATGTAAGACACAAAGAGATAACATTTCTATGCTCAATGTTATTTGGTAACGATTAGTTACAGTACATATACGCATAATACTTATATGGCCATTACGAAAATGGAATCAAATTTGAAACATTAGAAATGTTCAACTTAACTTAAGACTCAAGGCGAGCAAAGCCACAAGCAAGAGCTAGGTAAAATTCAAATTCTAACATTTACGGAACTCAAACCCTCATTCAATTGCAATCGCCTGCACCACTCGGAGCAGGCTGTCACGTGCACAAAGAATGCCCTAAAAGCCATTCGGAATCAGAAGCCACACTCAACACAGCAGTTTAAATAAGCTGCCATTTACAAATAACATAGAATATTCAGACTACTTTAATTAAGTTTACTTCGATACGACTCCTTCAATTATATAACGGAGATTTCAAAAGATAATTCAATCTATACAAAAATGTGCTCAAATATCACCGTCTATAATCGTCCTAGATACAGGTATTATAAAAGTTATACTTAAAGATATTTAAATAATTTCTTTGACATTTTGATATGTTACGTACTGACGATATGTGGTTTTTGAAATTATTTTTGCTGATAATTTCTTTGACGTCAAGAAGTAATATAAAATAGCCAATGATACTAACAGTGCAACTCAATAGATGGATGTGTTACTTGCAAGGTGTTAGAATTGAATTATACTTGATAATTCGACCGCCGAGGTACCGCCTCTTTCTATTCTGAAGCAGTTCTAGCGTTTCGATGAAAGTGTGGTTACCGGCTCATTTTCAGTTGGGAAGATGAGATGATGATTGACTTCTGACAGAACCCCTCTTCTATATAAAGTATCCCACAGATATCTATAGACTTTTATACAGATGTGCATTGATATGTATGTCTAAAGTAATCAATGACTACTACCGTACCATCGGATAGACTGCATACTCGATTGGTATTGAATTTTATCAAAACAAATTTGATTCAAAAGACATTAAAACTGCTCATATAGTAGTAGCGTATTAACGACCAGATAACGATACTTAGCTCGTCCATTAAAATTAAAATACTATTAAACTCTCCACAGGTTTCATATTCCGGCGGTAATGTACAAAAATGTCGTAAGTGACAATTTCTAATGTTCGAGTTGTCATTTACAAAAAAAAAAAACAAGTAAGTACATTAAATACTTATATACTCGTACATGGAAATATCCCGAAATACAAATTTCCAAGTCATCTGACATCCATTACACACACGCCATATCTCACCATATCTCTACAGGACATAATTAAAATTTGCAAGCTGTGACGGACGCCATTAATTATTTAGTTTGAGCGTCCTTAGCGAGGCGAGTCGACGTGCAATAAATGGGCCGCATCGCCTTATATTCCTTATATTCTGAGGACAGAGTGGGCGCGTGATCGGAATACGTAACCGACACCACTGGAAGAACCCATGATCCCCGTCTACATAAAGATTTATACCCATCTGTAACTGAGAGGGCGACGCGACAGTTTTTCCCAATTATAAGGTGTAAGCGCCTCATTTATTAACATCTCGTCAAAGAATCACGATCGCTTTGCCTCGAGGTGATAATGGCAGGAGTTTGCGGAATATCTTCCGCAAACTGAAATGTGTTATTTCTTTCGTTTTTGCTGTTCGTATATTAATTACTGCATACAATTATTACGATGTAACTGACTGTACTTGGGATCTTCATATATCTTTCTTAGCCTTTAAACATAATACGAGGTTTTTAAAGATAGTATTTTGACACAAAGTATAGTTAAGTATGCTTAATGATAATTATACAGCTGCTTGCTTTATTTTTGCAAATTTCACTATTTTGAAGAACTTAATCAGTTTTACCGTTATTTTGTTCTTATTATATTAGTAATAGTAACCCATTTGTTAAGATATGTATACATACAAGTCTGATAATTCACCCAGAACATTTAGAATATGATGCTATTCTCCTTGATTTATTTAATCGAAGTAAAACAGCGTCAAGCAATGATATATTCTGGTTTGAAGGATATAGTAAGGGTGAAATATTTATTTGAGTCGTTCCCCTGCGTTACTAATCATCACAGGTGTTCATGGGTGACGGGGACCATTTTTCATCTGGTGAATCGCATACTTTTTGCTACTTCTATATTATGCTCTCTATTCTATAAAAAAGTATATGTTCAGGCGTCATACGCGCCTTTAAGTTTAAAAAAAAAGAAATGTCAAGTGCCAATCGCTAACGTACTGGTTAGCGAATGACACTTGACATTTCTTTTTTTTTTATTTTTTATTTTATATTTTAATTCATTCGCCATTCCGGTATTCATCGATTATGCATTGTGTAACCTTGTCTAAAGGAATTATAGTGGTTGTCCTAGCCAATTGCATTTTTATTCGCACCTTATGTAACTAAATACAGTATATATTGGTTATTATTTAAATAAAGCTTACTTTCAAAAATACCATACTTTTATTCCAGTTGCTTAAAAATTCAATACTATACAGAGCAAGCCAATTAAAAGTTAATGTAGTTTTGGAGACTATATTTGCGCAGAATGACTTTTGTCTGGCAAACTACATGCTTATTTTATAGTAAACTAACTTTTGCCTCAGAATTCTTAATAACTAAAGTAATGCAGTTTTTCGTAGTAACATAAGTCAATGATCAGTCAATCCATTCAGATTAATATTTGCATTTTATACCTGTTGATGACATACTGTTCCCAAGAGAGGTTATCAAAAGACATTGAAAAAATATTTTACTTGATTTAAAATGTTAATAAAAAAATGAATAACAGGCCTCAGAAGAATCGAGTATCGACTATTAAAATTATAATACTTTCACCTACTTAAGTAACGAGCTTAGGACTTAATTGTTTATTACATCTTTACCCACCGGCTGGTTAAATATTTATCTAAATTCTGAATTGAATTTACAAATTAAGGGTAGGTATAATATGTTTTATACCACATCGTAACTTCTATGACAAGAATTAAATCAAATTAAATCAATTTATTTGTAAATAGGGTACCATAGCTGCTATTGGTGGTCAAATAAATTTGTTTAATCGCATATTCTGTCATTCTGAGTGACTTACAAATATGCATAAAAACAAAAGGAAAGACCTAATTTTAATTAATTGAATTGCGCGTACTAGGCACATAATCAAAAACCGTTTACGTAATTTGGTTATATTTTCTTGTGCAACGTCCGATGCAAGACGATGGATACGAGACACATTTATTGCTTCTCAACCATCCATGAATATGGCAATTATGCCGCTCGGAAACCAAACAAATCATTTTAAACGCCCCTACATTACATTGCTGCATTGCGGATAATATGATAAATATACTACCAAGTATTCCTTCACGACGCCAACAATCCTTAGATTTCAAAGAAATATGTAAAGATTTTCTACAGCTTATATTTTCTTCTGAGCTAGAAATTTGGCAAACATTTGTAATTTGTACCGCTTCAAGTTCATTATATAACTCGACCGTTACGTAAACTGCTTATACGAAAAATATCAGTAAAATAAGACAATAGCATCATTGACATTCAAAAGAACTGAATTCGTAACTATTTACCAACATTTTATTCAAAAAAATACAAGTCAAAAGTTGTTCTTCAAAATATATTGCGATGTAGTCTCGAAAATATATAAAATTTTAGGTCATCATACAGTTTGATTTATGTATTAGTTACAAGAAGGGATTTTGAGTTTAAATATAGTCTACCGTATGTTTTGGTGAAAGAATATTCTTTGTTACTTCAAAAGCTGAAGTCCTATTTACGACAAATGCTTGGACCATTTTGTATTATACTTTTATTTTATTTCTCATACAGTTTGAAGTTATGACTAGGTGTTAAAGGTAGTTGAATACTCCACGTATCAAATGCAGGGCCAGCTTAAATGTTGTCGCTAGATTTTTATGGTATCAAATACTTTTGAACTTATTCAACAACATCAAGCGCCGATGTAAAACGTGTAATGTGTCACTCACAGGATGCATTTTAACTTACAATTCAGGCGTATCTGTAGACGAGCTCAGCTAGGACTCCATTTCATTTCGCATTGACTAGATACAGATGCCTATTTTTTATGGTATATAGTATGGAAGTAGCAAAGGAGCATGCAGCCCACCTGATAGTAAGTCGCTAAGATGGAATGCCTCGGAAATTATCTCGCTTACTACACCCTTCAGAACACAACACCAGAACACAACACAACACAACGCATAACACTGCTGTTATTAGGCAGAAATAGGTGTGGCGGTGGTGCTGCCCGAGTTGAACAACCCCACAAAGAGTTCTATCGCCATCAAACCTTCTCCGGATTGATTGCAAAGTACATGGGCGGCAGTAGCCACTTACAATCAGGTGGAGTATTTGCTTCTATATTATTAATCAAAGGTATACTTTTCCAGGCTTGCCCGAATCCCCACGAAGGTATGATCAACGTCCACATAGTACCCTACTCCCACACTGAGGTGGGATACTCCAGGACCTTCGAGGGTCACTACATTGGTAGTAAGTAGAGATGTGCCGGATCGTTAAAATTATAGATCCGCGAATACGGATACAAATACGGATCCTTGGTGTCTAGATCCGCGGATATGGATACAAGTACGGATCATTGGTGTCTAGATCCGCGGATACGGATACAAGTATGGATCATTGGTGTCTAGTTGCGTGGATACGGATACAAATACGGATCATTGGTGTCTAGATCCGTGGATACGGATACGGTTCATTGGTGTCTAGATCCACGGATACGGATACAAATACGGTTCATTGATGAAAAAGTAATGAGTATGACAAATTAATATTTTATTATACACACATTTATTTATTTATTTATTTTATTATCTAAAATCAAAACAGATTAGGGAGTTTAGGTGCGAACGGTACTAGGACGAGAGCGGGGCGT
>DWLI01003541.1:0-11722 GCA_018249915.1 Cecropterus dorantes dorantes
TGAAGTCGGCGCTCATATACACTTAGAACGTGTTTCGTCGTCGTGATCTAGCGAAGTATGTTGAGCGCCGACTTCGGGACTATGTACTATGATCTGTCTATGTACTAAACCAACATATATTTGAATTATTTTTGACTTTTCTGTGGCATGGAAGTCGGTGATATTTTTTGTTAAAAATTATTTATTACATAAAGCGATGATCGATAATTACTTCTTAAGAGAATGTATTCTATCGTCCGCATTTTTAATAATGATTATTTTGGATGAAAACATTTTAATCTACTTGTGTGTAGTAGATTTAAATGTTTTCATCTAATTTAGGTATTATTTGACTGGATTTGATGTAATTTAATTAAATTATATAATTGTATGATATGTTTTGCTTTAAGGACTTATCGCTTGAATTATCATTTGGTTTAGTTTGTTAATATAACAGTTTGAATTTTGTTATTGATGTACCTTATATATAATAAAATATATGTTGTTTTAGTGCATACAGCATATCGAAGCAAGAAATAAATTTGTATATTTTACATATGTATAATGTATGTTTTTAGTTTTAATTTCAATATTTTCAAAATAGGATACAAGTAAACTGTCTAATTAAAATGTTATGATTTTTTTTAAGTTACTTTTTTGGCTCTAGTGTAAAGTTGCATTTTTCGAAATACCACAATATTGCCTTTCTGATGTATATCTTTTTTATTTCATCCAAGTTGATTGTGTAAGTGTTCACTTGGTGTAACTTATAAAATAGATATGCCTACATGAGCATCTTGACGATAAGTGTAAATCACCTTCCGCTGAGCAACCTCGCATCTCGAATAGCATCGATCATCGGAGATAGCGCGGCTTTCACCGCCGCCGCCCCGCGCCGCACGCGCGCGGTAATCGCGCGTAATTGCCACCTGCCGCCGTCCGCTCCGAGATTATGAATGGCCGAATGAGAGCAAGATTGTGCCGAAACTGGTTTGAAGGGATTCATGCATTTTAATGGGAATGTTAAGGAACTGGTAATAGGTTTTGATGTATGCGCAATTTATACAATGCTTATTAAGGGCTAACTTCCTTTGCTTGCTTATTTATTTTATTTGTTAAGTCATTAAACTAGAGGCTTTAATACTTAATAATACATATGCACATCCATATAACACTTATAATAATCCATAATAATTACCTAATTATTATGGATTATTATAATACCGTTTATACTGGCACCGTAATATTATTTTTAATAATCAATAGTTAATATATAATAGTTATCATAATCGTGTCTAATCAAATAAGATTGCTATTAAAATTAATAATAATTTTACAGAAATTTGGAATACTTAGGTAATGAAATAGTTTCTCGATGCGTATAAGGAGGTTGACATCTTCATATGTGAAAATAAGATGGAAAATAAAAAGCCCATCACATAGGTACCCAAAGTCCAATAGCACGAGCGGAGTGGTTGGCAAAAACAAAGGCGGGCCAGCACTTTCACCGCGCGCTGCGCCGGCGCAGTCAGTCCGCACGCCGCGCACCGAGCGCCCGCAACGCGTGATGCGCCGCGAAATCCGCCATGACCGACGAACTGGAGCGCTCCTCCACGGAAAACGTCACCGTCCTCACCAACTTCCCGACCGTCTCCAGCTTCAAGTCCGAGGACTCCACCGAGCAGCTCATCTGCAAGACCCCGCAGAAGCCGAGTAGCGCGAAGAAGGGCCGCAGCGTCAGCTCCAAGAGCGCGGAGGCCGGCAGCGATGAAGGCAACGGGACCAAGCGGCTCGTGGTGTTCCTGGGCCTCTCCCAGGTAGTGCTCGGGGCATTGTTGGTGGGCGCCGGAGCGCTGGCCGTGGTGAAGGGTGCCGCGCTGTCGAGGGTTGGCGCCGGACTGTGGGCGGGGTGTGTGGCCGTTGTAGCCGGTGTGGTGGGTGTGCTAGCCGGCATTAATGACTGCTATGGATTGAATGGAGTGTCCAGTAGGTGAGTCTCGACTTAGGATTCTTTTTACTCGTAGTTAAGATTTTAATTGGTTTACTTTGCCGAACTGGCTTAAATATTATAGCTTCATGGAAGATCCTGGTGTGTGGACCGTTTATTTATTTTCTGATGCTATTTTAACTTCCTACAAGGCTAAGTTTAGATTGCAGTCAATCCATAATTAAGTTATAAGCCATTACTTCAAGTTTTTTTCGTAAGTCGTTTTGGGAGGTCGTGTAAGAATTGGTTAATCTGTGTAGCGAATCTTTAATCATAGTTTACAAATACGTTGTGAACTGTTAGGCGAATATATTTAAGACACTTGCAATATTGTTAAATGCTTCGCCAAACTTAACAAGCGTTATATTTAGTAATTAAATTTAGTAAGAAGAAATATACATATTTGTAAATTTAGTTGGCAGACAGATAATAAATTATTTACACTTTCACGCACGATGTTCTAGGATGTCGGAGATAGTTTTATTAGAGAAGGTCGAATTCTCGATAACTACTTATGTTTGTCGTATAGTATCGATCTTGAATAACACCACTCCGTCTCTTCACATGGATGTCGCAGGAGGCTACTAAGAGATAAAATGCAGGAGATGAACGACTTTGTTTCTGTGTAACGAACAGTAATAGCCTGATAGTAGAAACTCGCTCTCCGAACCGAAGTTTCGCGTTCGAATCTCAGGCATGCACCACACATTTTTCTAAAATAATATGCGTTTTAGACATTGATTATCACTACTTTACGGTGAAGGAATACATCTTGAGGAAACGTAGACACCCGAGAGTTCATAAACGTAAAAAGTAATGAAATGTGTTTGTGTGAAGTCTACTAGTCTAAGTGTAAGCCATTCGCACTTGGCCAGTGTGATGTATTATGGCCTAAAATTCTCTCATTTTCAGAGGAGAGCCGTATTTAGCAGTGGGACAGTAATGAGTTAACGTTATTGCTTTGCAACATACCACTCATTGCGGCCACCAACAGACATTCCAGGCGGTGACAATTGGCTAACACCCTCATTGAGTTCTAATATAGATCTTATTACGTTTGTTACGTTTTCTTTAACGAAGAATGTAAAATGATTATCATCTCGAGCACAAGTCTAGATCAATAAACGTTATTGAAGTTTCTAATTTCTATTCCTGTTTGTAGTCACTATAGTCATTAGTGATAGAAAATTTAATGCAGTTTACATCAGCAATTCCGTTTATGATCAATCGATTTATTTCACTTTTGGACGTGATTGAACCTACGAATAAAAAGGTTGACTTGTGTAAGAGTTAATCTTAGAAAAACGATAAACAAACGTGACAAGCGGAATTTGTACGTAACCGGAATTTGAGTGAAAGCCTACTTGAAATAGCTATCGGGCATTTTATTGAAGATATTTTACCATAGCTTAGTAATAGATATGCAGCCTTGGTACTTCTAGAACCACCAAGGGCCCCAAAGTCAGAGTTTTTTAATAATGTTAAAGTAGCAAACGAGCATGCAGTTCATCTGATGGTAAGTAGCCACTGCCCATGGACATCTGTAATCAACCCAAAATAAAATCAGAATCTAACCTGATATTAGCCACAGATGCGTTGCTACCACTGAGTCAAGTTGGAACGTATGTCTTACCATAACTTTTATACCAAAACCCAGCAGCGCTTAACACTGATGTTACAAGGCAGAAGAGATGTGGCGATGGTTCTTTCAGATCTGAACGGAATAACTGCTTCGTAGAAGTTGTAATGATGCAATTAATACAACACACGTAACAGCGCTAGAGTTTGGAGAAAGCCTGAAGTGACACCGCAGATTTATTCCGAAGAATGTTGTTTCGTACAGGTATTTTATCTACCGATCGAAATTAAAAATCACGCGGATTACGTAATGTAACCGCCTCGAGCTAATCTATCTTGAACATTTAATATACATGTTAGTACTGATAGTATTTACACACAGAAAGTTGTCAAATATACTCAAATTTGCTTTGTAATATGTTATGTTGAATTTTTAACGCTTTCTACTAAATATCTACGTGTTGTAAGCCCAATAAGCCAAATACATAAACGCATAGACTCGGAATAGTACCTAATCTACAAGTTTTGTTATTTATATAAGTAGAGGGTTAATACGGTCCTTAGTTTAATTAAAAATGGTGACCGTTCCGTCAGGAGAGTCGTATTTATGTTATATTTGGATTAAGTAGTTATAATTTAGTGATTTATACTAGACCTCTCAATCGGGGGATCCAAGATTCGATTTCCAGATACACCTCTGATTTTTAAAGTTTTGTGCGTGTTAGAAGTTATTATCACTTGCTCTCACCGGTGAAGGAAAAGACCTCGGAAACCTACAGACGCGATTCCTTTAAAAATATAGTTCTTACAGGTGTGAAGAGTGTATCAATTCCCACTTTATCGCGGTGGACTATGACCTAAACCTTACTCCAATTTTATGCCAAAGTTTACTATGGCACTCCACGAGAACAATAATAATTGCGCAGTCTCAAATAACTTTACGCAGTCGCTATCCGTGATCAGTAATAAATGCGTGATACACTAGTTAGTATTGTGAGGCAGTAGTAAACGTGGTGCAATGAATGCGATGTTTTTCAAGTGTTAGCGGGGAGGGTTCCCGCGCGGCGGAGCGTGGTGTTCCGGCGCGCTGCATGCAACCGAGCACTGAGATGTGCACGCGACGATGGCGCATCGCCCGCGAAGTAGCGGGATTCTAGTGCTTCTAATCTCCCTCATTAACAAGAAATCTTGTTTTATTTTTTAGCTTAGTGATAAGGCAGATGGCCTACCAGATGGAAAGTAGTCACCGTCGCCTATGGACATTATGTTACAAAAGAGGATTCGATAAAGCATCGCCGACTTTGAAGGAGAGCTCTATTTCGAAGAGCCCCAAGTCACTCCTTTATTTTAGTACATTCAATGTAAAAATACTTGCAACGAGTATCAATTTATGAAGCGCTAGTAGGATTGGTTAGGGTATATCAGATCCAAACGTCAAAGTAAATCTAAAACTAATCGAACTGGACGCGTCAGCGCCCTGCTAAAGTCCAATTACATGTATATTTAGTATGAACAGTCACAATAGTAAGATGTTTTTTGATTATTCTGCCCACTAACTGATATACCTACGCCATGTACTTACAGTAAGAAACTGGCAACGAGAACATCTAGATGTTTCTATTTTTCCAACTCTACTGTATATCTGGAGTAAGTCCTAAGATTTACCAAGTTGATGGTAGTCAAAATTCGAAGTAAACGATCATGTTAAGTAATTTTCGACTTTTACCATTAAAAGTGGCTAAATATTCGGTTTTACTAATGAAACTTTAGATTGCCTATTCGGGCTTATACAGAAACATGTAATTTAAGTAGGTACAGGACTTTAAGCTAATATTATCGCGGTATTGATACATTTTAATATGTTACGGTTACTCACGACATGCGGAGTTTTAATTTCTTTTTGACAATATTTCGACCCAGTTACATGGATCATGGTCAAATTAAAATAGGTACAGGACGTTTATTCAGGAGTTGAAAGTCAGCCTTAATCGAGAGACTGAAGTTAGAATCCCAGGTACGTACGTACTTCTGTTTTTTTTTTTTTAATTATGTGCGTATTAGAAATTAATTACAACTGCTTCACGATAAAGGGAAACATCGGAGCAGGGAAGGAAACCTGTGTAGATTTGAAAAAAAGGTTCTTAAAGATATGTGAAGTCTACCAATTCGAACTTGGCCAGCGCGGTGGACTATGTCCAAAAACTCTTTCGTTCTGGGAGACCACCCGTGCCCACCAGTGGGACAATAATATAATATATAATAGCGACACGATAATATAATTTATTATCTACAACCATCGTTACTGTGGGAGATTTTTTGGGCCAATTTCAAATATAGAGGAGGTTCTCAATGTGGCTAAGTGTTTTCAACAATGTTATCTTTTGCAAAATACAGGTATTATCCATTCACTTTCTATGACGTTAAAAGTACGAGTTACATCACAATTTATTCGGCACGGTAATGTCTAAGGAAACTAGTTTGTAATTCATATTTAGCCTTAAAGATACACCGTTCTATTATATAAAAGTTTGTAACAATTTTTCGTTCTAGTATATTATGAGATTATAATTTTTAATATTAAGATATACCTGTGTTCTCTTTAGAGTTTGGACAAATTAACGCATCTGTTGAGTAGAATCGGTTAAATGTAATTTACGGTTAAATATAATTTTAAATGTATTTGATGTTGATTTCAATTCTTACTTATGATATTTAATTGCCTGTTCACACGTTAATTTTAATGTTTTTTTCTTTATAATTTGTATCTCGTTATAAAAGTAATAATACATTTTTGCTTTCTAACTTGCTTGCGGTTTTGGATTAGCTCACATTTTTTCAAGTATAAATTTATTAATATTTTTAATGTCATCTATTATTATCCAATTTATACTTAATTGGGATTGTTAACTTAAGCTACTGCTAAGACATATGGAAATCAGATGGACAGACGTATGAGCAGACTATTAGAACAGCATTATGGGAATTATTTTTTTGTCATTTGACAGCTGTATCCAAAAAATGGAAAGTTAAAGGAACAAATACTAGATATAACGCACTACAACTGTATATTTGGTAGAATACCGCCACAAAACATATCTAGACAAGATAGGGAAGGCGATACAAGCCTATTGTATTAGCAAAGACAAATAACTTGTAGTTACATCCGCTTCCATGTGTGAGGCATGCGTTTCCACGAGTGCGGTGGCGTGGAAACTGTTTTTGTTCCGTCCAACGGGTATTCGTGAGCTCGTTCGGATCTCGTGTTCCGTTGGGAAGCACTATCGTATTATTGAACGTATAATTCGTTTACAACTGATACAGAGTGATACTTTCTTTGATATTTATACTTATTACTTATTTACTTATAATATTGTTAAGCAGAAGAATTTATTTGTTTTTTAAAACTACTGGTTCGACTTGAAAAAATAATTTTGTTTTATAGCCCATTTATTAGGAAAGGCTTAAGGATATATAACATCACGCTATATATGTTTTTTTTTAAGTAGTAGCGGGTGAAACCACGAGGCAAAGCTAGTACTATATAAAAGGCAAACGATTTTTTTTGCTACTGATTACTGGAATGGTTTAGGTTAGGTTAGGTTAGACTACACAAGCTTTGGAAACGTTTTTAAATTTTTTTACGCGTGCAGGTTGCTTGACGATTTTTCGTGGTAATAGCGAGTTTTCATTGTAATTTCTATAAAAGTACTTTGAAGGTGGTAGAACCATTTGTGGTTTGCCTCAAGAGGCACGACCGCCAAACCTATTTCCGCCTAATAACCGAAGTGTTAAACGCTGCTGTGCTCTGATTCGAACGCTTTGGTAAAGAAGAAATTGATATTCGAGGTGTTTCAACTTAGTCCTCAGGGGTTGTAATCAGGTGAGACTCTGATCTAGGGGTTAATTAATACAGGCTGGGCACGTGCTCACGTGGATGACAACGTCAGGTGTTACTTCCATATTAAAAAATCCAATGTGGCAGGCCGTAATAAACTAAGGTATCGAGCTTGATATACTAAGGTGGCAGCTCTACCATGACATTAGTGTCAGAGGCTTGCAGTGTTAAAATAGATAAGGCGGATAGATAAATATATATTTTGATGAGCAATACGTAGATTCTAATTGCATATATTTTACATGACAAAATGTAGAGCTAAACACCATTTGGAGTTGGTTACAGGGGACAATGCCCGTTATCTCTATCGCATTATAAACAAACAAACATTCTAGGTTAGTAATCCAGGGGACACAACCGTGAACAAATACAGATTGCATTTAATTTGGAATAGGTCAGTAGATGTGTCAATTACAGAGAAATAATACGAAGAATTTTACTGAAGAATGTCACAGATATTCTCGCATAGAGATCGCGGTTTGTAAACAAGGACGCACCTCTAATAATCCGACTGCGTCAGAAGTAGGGTAATGTTTTTGGCGAATATGTATGTATATATGTATGTAAGTTTGTTTGTTTGTATGTATATCCATTTCTCTGGCACGCGCTACAGTCGGGTTTTTTTTTGTTTTAATGTTTTAACGATGTTACTAGTTTTTATGTCAGTGATATGACGATGAAGAAAATTCGAAGGCTTTTTAGGAAAAGTTTAAAGTTTAAAAGTTCCTTAAAGTTATAAAACGTGTCTCTACCTGCTAGTAAGCGGTCACTGCCATCCAAAGACATTTAGATTCAATTATTGATAGGAAAATAGTTCTACCTAACATCGACTAGGGATGACTTGCTATTCCTAAATACTAAAATTGAACGTCTCAGGTGTGTAGCTTAGTCCCTTATTGGGTAAGGCCCTCACCCCACGTTTTACGAGCAGAGGCAGAAATAGGTGTGGCTATGGAGTTGAACAACATAGGGTCCATCCATGTCCCTTCATCATCACCACGTACAAATTATCAGTAATTTTTCGAAGGTATAACTTTATTTTAATAATAATTCCACTAAATTTATTTAAATACTTCTGTATCAAAACATTTATTCTAATACTAGGTGTGCTGTCTAATACTGTCTAATACTTTTTTGCTTATTTGGTAGCGGGTGAAACCGCGTGATTCACCCGCTACCCAATAAGCAAAAAAAAACCAAATAAATACAGCGTGATATTATATAGTCTATAGCCTACCTCAATAAATGGACTATTCAATTCAAAAATAATTTTTAAATTCGAAGCAGTAGTTCCTGAGATTAGCCCGTTCAACCAAACAAACTCTACTGCTTTATAATACGAGTATAGATTCCTCATGCCAATCTGTATTAACCGTTGTTAATTCTAATAACTACACGTTGTAACTTTGCAAACGTCGCTAACAACAGGATAAGACGCGGCTAATAAGCGACTGTAAACATACCTGAATGTTTTAGGTCAAGAATCTAATTACTGTCAATGAAGATTTACAAGAGATAATGTTATAAGGCTCACGTCTAGAACACACATACTTGCATCATATGACAAGCACAGCAAATAGACTGCTAACAGACACATGCACTTATTGGTACAAAATCCTATGTACTGTACCACTGCAGTACACTCACTGCTCGCCATGCTAGCCAATTGTTTATTGGTGGAATTCACATTTAAAAACTTTTTTAAGAACTTTTTGGCGGGTAGGATTCATCGTAGCCTGTAAACGCTGATGGATGGACAGATGCTTTACATCTGTCTATCCATCAGCGTTTAAAGGGTCTACTGTCCACATAGACCACCATAATGGGGAATGTAATATTTTTTTAATAGCTGGTAAAGTTATAATTAATTTTTAATATGCGTTAGAAAAATTTTAAGTGCGTGCTTGGGACAAGAACTCAGGACCTCGACAACTCTAGAACTCTAGCTCTTTACCAAGCGTATTGGTCAATATTCTGCCTATCACGGCAATTTACTAGATAATATGAATACCTTTGGTGGAGTCTATCATATAATTCCTCTATGGACCAGTCATTACACCGAGAATGACACGTACTTTGATGGGATTTTAATTATTAGCAATCAAGTTCACTGCATCTGATATATGCAATTTGCTCGCACACCACATATAACTAAGCCCCCTAATAACATATGGCGAAGCCGACATATATTGCTCCCACTGAATGTTTCACATCTAAAAACGTATATTAAACTTTTGTTATTCTTGTGCTGGAAATAATTTTGTAATAAAAACCAATAAATATGAAAAAAAAACGAATATAACATTTTAATTGTTTATACTTATACTCGTATGCGTCATCTCATTTAGTGACAAGGTTTAATCGACTCTATTTAAAGCATCGTTATTTTTTTTTATAATATGGAAGTAACGTCCACATGATGGTAAGTGATCACTACCGCTCATGGACATTTATAATTAACCCCATTTGTAATTTGTGTGTTTAGCCACAGATGCGTTGCTACCCTTGAGGACTAAGTTGGAACCTCTCGGATAAGTATATTTCCTTTACCAGTACTATAAAACTGCTGTTATTAAATCCAATCCAGGCAAATCTATGTAGCAGAACGTTATTGGACGCTTTGTGTGGTTTCCTCACCATGTTTTCGAAAAGCAGTGACAATAAATTTTATACTCGTATATGCACATGATTTCAGAAAAATGTGTGGTGGTCATCAGTGGTCATCGCGCTTGGGATTCGAGCCTCGGACCTTCGATTGAGAGGCCGAGTGTCAACTATTAGGCTATCATGCTTATTGTATACAATAAAATATGTCGTTAACTTGTTTAGTTAGTTTGACCTACTAGCGTGCTTTGTGAAGCGCCGAGAAGTGTCTAAAGTTAACAAGTGGCACATATTAACTGCTTTCACTTACTCTAACAAACGTACTTATCGTACTTAATATAGAGAGTGTGAACTTTTACGTTTATTTACAGTTTTACATAAATTGTCATGTTTGATAATCATCAAACTGTTTGAGTAAGTTAGTAGTGGAGTAGTTTAAGTAACTATGTTTTGACAAATTTTGTGTTTGTTTGTCACTGTTTTAATGTCTTTGGTCACTTATTGTTAGATGAGAGTCCAAATATGAAGTCGGTCACAGAGGCGTTGTCAACTCTGAACTCCATCGTATAAGTGCTCCTTATTATCACATCCTTTAAACCAGAGCCTTTCAGCGCTTAATACTTTTGTTACATAGTGTAGTGTAGTGTTACCGGAAGGCTACCATGTTACAGCGGCGTTAGCACAAATATACATTCTGTATAAATTTCATGTGTCTATCTATGGTTCAAGAAATAGGCCTGTGTCAGACGGACATACAACGAAGCCTTAGTAGTGTGACGGAACCCTAAAGATATCGGATGAGTTGTTTTTTACAATTTCGTCGATGGGCGGCACCGGTTCCGACCCGCGGCGTTGCCTAATTGCCTCTTACATCCACTATGCTCAGATTTCACAATAGTTTCTATTCTATGAATATTTTTCGAATTATTTCGAAAGTCAATAAGTATGATGTAAACTGTTTCTCTATGTTAATCAGAATTAGAAGTGTTATGCAGATTTTTTTGTTTTGATGCTCACATTAGAACATTATTGTCGTAAATCCGACTGCACGATTTCTAAGTTTATCTATATTTTATTCAAATTACGTTTTTACACATAATTATTAAACATTAATTAATGGAGCATAAACTGCGATAACTGCAATTACTGACTGATTTGCTGAAACTGCATAAACTGCAATTTAATACTTACTCATCCTTCTTTGTGATGCTTAAGCTCCAGTATGTCCTGTGCTGGAACGGAGTCTAAAATCATTTTTCTGTTCATGTTTGACGTGGGATCAAATCCAGAAGCCTGCATCTGCTATGCTGTTATCGATCTGAATCGATCGATGTCATCGATCGAAGTTAAATCGATCATTTAATGTCGATCATCAGTCATTATCAATTGTTCGATGTCATCGATAGACGATACAATGAATCAGTCGATATCGGTATACATTTTAAAAGTTTACTGTTGCAGATTTATGGTGAAGCCAATGTACTGACGACGATTATTCAGTCGTCAGTCCATCGCAATTTTACCACATTAGACAGAGGTCGATGTCTATCGAGTGTATCGATCGATTGGTGTGTAGATTTTACATATTATTATGACATTTCAAAAAATAACCAATTGGCCACAGAACATTAATTAATAAAATGTATAATCCATCTCACTAATAAAGTAAGCGTCACGCT
>DWLI01003542.1:0-11717 GCA_018249915.1 Cecropterus dorantes dorantes
AAGTCTCCTTAATCTTATGAAATGTATCAATATGTATAAGTAATCTATCAATCCATATTTGAACAATATGTAGGAAAATATTTTTTCTTCCCTATCCAGAATTGATCTATTCCCAGCAGTAGGGTTCTAAAAATAATGAAATACTTATTTTTATGATTTTCGATAATTATTCTAAATTTAAACTGAAATGTAGAGGTAGCAACACATTTATGACTAATCTTTACCTAAGATTAGTATATTTAATAGGAATAAAATCCTGTTAGGATTATTTCAGACGTAACAGTGAACATTTGCCATCAGATTGCTAGTTCACTTATATATGACGCGACCATCTTAGTCCACGGGAGTAACAACGCATCTATGATCGGCTTCAGATAAACCACCGTTCTATATGAAGTTGTCTAAAGACGTCCATAGGCGGCAGTAACTACTTATCATCACGGACTGCATGCTCGTTTGCTACTTCATTTAATAAAAAAATGTGTAGCATCCATTTTTGCTACATAAACTTAATAAAAAATAGTTAGCTATATTATAGCTGGAATGGTTATGTGTAGCTGTGTATAGCTGGTCATGTATGGTAGATTAATTCTGTATTACTATACGTGTATGAAGGTATATAAAGGTTACAAAAAATTCGTACCTCGTACGAAGAGCTCTATGATCTATCAGTATTTTATTTGTTTGTATATTATTTTTACTGCGTATATTTTTAAGCATTTTTTCTTCTTATTTTTTACCATACGTTTTAAAAAACGGTTTATACGAATAATGAACACTTACTATTGTTAAAATATTAAATTATATATAGTGAGGGCTGTGTTTTGTTATGTACATTGCACTACATCGGAGTACATTTATATAGCTTAACCGATAAAATTCAGATGCTCTGATGAACAATCAAAAGAATATCTTACAAAAGCTATTAAATACCGTTTGTATGTTATTCATCATTAATAATAATAATAAATTTACTTCAGATAGTTATCCGTAATTTAATTAACAAAATGTCTTGATTTATCTACTTAAAGTACAAATAAACGTTTTTAATTACAAACAATTATAATGTTATATAACAATTACAAAATTCAGCTTATTAAAAATATAATATAATAATAACGTGTAAACTGCATATCTTATTAAATATCAGCGTACAATGTCAATAGCAAGACCAAGTACTAATCGTGCACAGTAAGCAAAACTCCGGCGTTATTTCGCAGTACAAGAGTTACCTACGTAGTAAGCGTTGAATATTATTCAGTGGCGTAGCGTCTAGAGCTAGGTCTGCCAGTGACACAGATCCCCCCCACCCCCCTCGCAACTTTCACTGAGATGCGCGGCAATGGCCATGCGCGCTAATGTCAAGTGCGGAGAATTTTCACCTCGAGTTGGGTCAACAGATCGCGATATGTACACAAGTAAATTGACGTCTTTCTGTGATTTTGAAGGTAATATGTACTGTCATTTTCTAAGGTTATGCATTTATGTGCGCGTGTGCGCATACAAGTACACACATCTAAAAAGCTGTTTGTTTAATCTTATGAATATTTTAAATGCGAAAGTTTGTGAGTATGTATGGGTTTGTTACTGTTCTACGCAAAAGAAGTGGTCGGGTTTTGCTGAAATTTACTATACATATAGTATATAATCTAGATTAATACATAGAATACTCATTATCGCGATAAATACGATTTGGCAGAATCGCGGGGATAAGCTAGTTATGTATATTTGTTGAGATTACTAATGTTATCTGTGCTTTTAAGATACTGTACAGTTAATGGTATTTTAGGATACTGAAATATAAAATTGTTTTCTTTGGTTTATAGTTACTTATTGAATCTAAGTTAATTTGAATAGGGTTCTGTGACTTCAAAACGTAACCTTATAAGCTCATATGTAAGATACCACATTCGAAATTGTTTTTATGTACTTTTAGGTAATTCTTTGACATTGCTAAACTGATTTTGAACTTTAGTAAATATGCTTATAAGAAGCAATACGGACTTCTTTAAACTGAAAATATTTAGATAATTTTAAGTATGTATAATTTAAATAGACGAGTTTTGGGTAATTTAAAAAAGTTAAAGAGAAGACTTGAAAAAGTGTTATTCTAATATAGCATCACAATTCGCCCGTGAGATGAATAGAGTTCGTTGGCAAGATACCGCCAACGATAGCGCTTGATTCATAAAGACATATTATTTATAACCACAATTAATATTTTCTCTAACAATTGTGACGCTTTCTACACCGACAGTCCTTTGCTAGGATTCTAGTGGGTGTCGCGGACATAAAGAAAGATAAGTACCTGTACATTGGTCGTAATTTATATTAATTCGGAAACAGAAATCACTTTACCAGACGGTAGAGCCAGTACAGTTCGACGTGGTTCGACCAGGTCAGGGTACTATTTTTGTATTTTAGGAACGAAGTCCTAAAACATAAGCAACAAATGATATTTCTACATTTTTGCTTACCGGTTGTATGTACCGGTGTACCAGAAATCAGAGTTAATAATAAATTTAATGTATTTTTATAAACATAGACAAAAGTATGTCAAAATAAAACTGAACTAATATAAAAGGAGGACGTTCGTGTATGTGTTAAATTATGGTTTGATTTTAAGCCTATTTTGCTCCATAATTAGATCTTTGTTCTTATTATAACCATGTAGTTTTACTATAGTAAATGACCTAACATAATTATAATATGTTTTATTTTCATTAATTAAAAAGCGGTAATTTTTTCCGTCTCAGCAAAATGTCAATTTAATTTAAATGCCTTTTATGTTTACCGTTAATAGGAAAATTTATGCGTATTTTCGTTACCGTTAGTATATTTAATTATTGGCTGTAATTACTCAACAAAGGTTATGCATTACTGTATCTTTAGAATAAGGTTTAAGAATCTAATTTATTGTTAACGATGATCGCGTTAGTCTTTTATAAAAGCGTTAATAATTTATAATTGTTCCTTAAAGAGCTTGAATAAACGGTCTACTTGTTTTAGTAGTACGTTACCCATTAATGGTACTGAAGTCTTGCAGTTGACAGCAGTTTATTAGGACTGCAGCAGATGAACTGCTATTTCTCATATCATTAGAGTGAATCTCATTTATATTGATCAATCGATCAATTATTTGATTCATTGGTAAACCATAACCAATCATTGGTAGACATAATATTAGGTAAAGTTTGCCGGATTTGGGACCTGTATTAATTCTGCAACTACTTCTTATGAATATGACTGACCATCATTATAATTGTTTATGCAAATGCCAGGATAACGTAAGCGCAGTGGGATTTCGGTAAATCAATGACTTCATAAGCAATATTTATGAAATCCGGGCATTTCCAGCACGTTAGATGTTCAAGGAGGTATCGTAAGCGCTTGAGCAAGTGTGAGTCACAGCTGTTACTCGTGTGTTGTGTCAAAGGCTGGCAAGGTTAGGAGGCTGAGGGATGTCGAAATACAGAGTACATAATTTTTTTTTTATCTATTAGACTGAAATAGCAAAAAAGCATGCATCCAACTCATAGTAGGTAGATACTACCGCCCATGGATATCTGTAAGCAACTTCATATACAACAGGGGTTTTATCTGGAGTTGCGTTGCTACTCCCGAGACTAAGATGATCGCCTTATATATAAGTGAGCCGGCAACCACACCTTTCCAGCAAAACGCAAGAATTGCTTCATGCTAGAAATGGGTGCGGCGTTGGCACCTCCCCGGTTGAACTACACTGGTTCTACCACCTCTATGTAAAACTTATCTTTTATCTTTATTATTTGACTCTTCGTGGTACGACTGCGGACTTAACTCCGTCATATCTATTTATGCTTTATAAGAACAGTGGTACGACTTCTGCGGTTTTTTTATTTATTTTAGTAACATATTTATGCGTCAGTTCAAACAGTATAATTCTATTTCGATTAATGTCAAATATATAGACAGCTTTGATCTTTGATGCACATAAGTATATCTTTCAAAGTAGGTAATATTTTAGACTCAATAGTTGTTATATGCATTTGAACGTATGCCTTAAAAATATTAAGCAGTTTGCTTTCTCAAAATAAATTCTATCATTAAGTCAGTGTATACTTACACTCTTACAGTTTACCTGAATAGATAATATTTATTAATAAGATGGTCTATTATCTTCTTAAGACATATTTTCACTATCATTGGATCTGAAACACTAACATTGGATCTAAGACATTTTAATAACCTAACATAAACCTGTATTTCCTTAACAATCGTCACACCAAATTCCAAACATACAATCAAAACAAGGCAACCATACACATTATCACTTTTGATTTTACGTACAAACAAGCATAAGTAGACTACTACCAAGTACATACTTTCCAAAAACCCGTCCGTCCCATTCAACAATACGATTCGCGAGCCTTGATATAAAATCGCTTACTCACACACGCTCAATATGCACGCACACTGCACGTATGTGTAATAGGGTTGTAACGGAACATTGCATTCTAATAAGTAAATGTCAAATGTAGTTTTAATATATCTAGATATTAATTTTTGTTTTTTGTAATTTCTGATTTATGGCTTTCTACTCCTTTCACGAGTCATTCATTATATTCAAAACCATTGTATAGTTTATAAGTCTATAGTAATAAATCGTATGTGTCTTTTTAAATTACTCTTAAATTTAAAAATTTCGACGATATTTCATCGTGCTGGCTAATCAGATACACTTAGAATATATTTAATATATTCTGACTATCTATCTAATTCACTTTATTTTTAAAAGGAATGAATATTATTTCTATTAACGAAAAACACAAATTTGAAAAAAAGCACGTTACTTTTATATTTCGGACCTCAACATGAGAAGTCGAAGTAATTAACAATATTTATGACAAATCTGGAGTGCTTCGTTTCGAGACTCAACACTAGAGATTGACATTCACATATCTTTACCGATATCGAATCCATAGATATGTTCCTGCCTATTTTTCCTCAAAATAATGTTTATATTTAAACTAATCACATATACCACAACCCTAGCATACAGTACGTGTGTAGGAGCGGCACGCGACGGCACAATCACAACTAGACGCGGACATTGGCCGCCGGAGAAAGCGGCATCAGCTGATTGAGCCGTACGCGGTAACCTTTTGCCTTGATTTGCGACTGTATTGTATGCGAATATTCGCTTGGGCAATGACACACTAAGTTTTAAAGTTCAAGCATACGAAAGTACGATCCACAGGTGTCCTCTGACCTGTATGGTTTACACGTCGTCATTTTTAGGGTTCCGGACATAAAGGATAAAAACGGCACCCTATTACTAAGACTACGCTGTTCACCTGTTCGTCTGTCTATCACTAGGTACTGTATTCCCATGTGCCTTGATAGCTAAAGAGTTAAATTTTTTACTGATGATATATTTTTGTTGCCGCTATTACAACAAATACGAAAAACAGAATAGAATAAACATTTAAAGATGGCTTTCTTGCAACAAACATTTTTTGTCGTTTTTATAGATAAATAATGGTTCGTACATTAGTTCGACTCACATTTGGCCAGTTTTTTATGAAGTATCAAACGAGTATATAGCTCACCTGGCAGTATGTTATCACTGCTCATGAACAACCCTAACAGAGCATGGGTTCTACCTCAGTCGTCCGCTCCTGATGACTAAGATGAGCACCTCATTAAATATCAGCCGGCTTATGGATAATTAGTGTTGTCATTGATAATGGAAATTTAATGACTATAAGTACATTATCTGATTGCTTTCAAGAAAATAAGACTTGTATAGATTCAGTTTTGATGGTTTGTCATTGAAAGATTACTTGGGCAAATACTTGAATTTTTGATGTATAAAATATTTATTATTTACCAAAATATTTGTTATATTACCCTTAAGCTTACATACAAATTGCGATGATAAGAAATATACTTTGCCTTAAGATTCTTATAATAATTAATGAAGACACTGTCGAATGTTCCTTACGAACGTAATTTTTTTATTAGTCGACAGATTATCACATTATTTTGCTATTACCATCATTAATTTAATATAAATCAATATTAACGAAACTGACTTATCTTATTCATTTTTTTGGAATATGACATCTAGTTAGTAAATCATATGTATATATTTTTTAATTCTAAGTCTAAATGTTTGTGCCTTTTCAGTGTCCATCGTATTTTAATAAGAAAAAATGACGCTTACGCTGAAACTATACCACCGCGTCTAAAAATTTCTACATAGAAAAGCCACAAATTTTTCATGATTATCATCTAAATTAAAACGATTATATTTATACTAGATGATCTATCACCAATTCCAAGTTAATGAAGCGTGTGGTCCGTCAATCTGCAGCATTAGGTCAGGAGCGCCTGCCGGGACCGGTCCGCGACTTTCTCTCGGGCGCAGCCGCAGCGAACCGGGCCTGAGACTTCGGTTTTGCGTCGGCTATTAGAAAATATACCGCCTAAGTCATTTGCTTTAGGATTACAAAATTAATACGCAGTTAACTACCATCTTTTACTAGTTGAAGAAGATTGGCTATATGAAGATTAGTATAGGGTAGTTATGGAAAACTGGATTTTTTAGGCTTTATATATAATTTAATCAAACGAGTATGTGATTTTGATGGAGTTATTCTCGAACATAAATATCAGCAATAAACCTCTAATTTATTTGTTATATTATCTAAATTCTGTTGGAAGTGGATTGCCATGAGGAATGTGTTCGAACATTGGTGTTTTTATCCAAGAAATTAGTGTTATTAGTGTATTATCAAATAAAATACTTATTTAAACCTTTTACTCTTTAGGGTACTCTTTTTTATACGATGCAAGTAGAATAAGAGCAGCAACAGGTGTGGCAGTTACCTCTACGTTGAACTATACTAGTTCTACCAACTTGAAAATCTCTAGTCGATGCATACTGACCCGATTTTCGTAACTTTATCTATTGTAAGTTTTAAAGTCAAATATTAAAACAAACTGAATGTAAATATTGGACAGTGCTGCATTATTTCTAGTCACAATACTTTAGTATTACATCTAGTTAAGAAAACGAACAATGATTGATTGACAGACAACGCGCACAGAACGACATACAAACTTGCGAGTCTAAAACATGCAAAGAGGATGATCTATGTGGAGAAAGTCATCATATAATATTGATGGGCCATAAACTATTTAAAAAACTGAAGTTGAAAAATATGCCTAACAAAAAAGAAAAATATAAGGTACTATAAGAAAATATATGAAGAGCTGGGGTTTTAATTATGTTTGTACATCATCTTGACATGCGAATGACAAATATAGCAACAAATCTTAATTAAACGATCGGCATGCAGTGCCGTTGAAACATAATATGAGGAAACTCTACCTCCTAGCGCACAGTAATCGGAACCGCGCTACCTCGGAGAAAGTGCCTAACATCCGTTTGCAAGTCTTCGGATGAACGCTAGGGATTTGAATACCGATGTATGTATCGATATATCGATTAAAATATTTTTGTTACAAGACTATCCATAGTGATATACTAAAAATGCTTCAGCAGATGAGGTTAGATTAATATTATCGTAACATACGAATGTATCACATAAAATATCATATAAATACACGTTTTTAAAAGGCATTAACATAAATTCATTGAAAAGAATGAAACGTGAAAACACACAAACACAAAACACACACAAAATTGAAAAGCATGATAACATGATATTTTAGACCAGTCACTGATTATCTAGTTTCGAGTAATCGGGATTATCGTTGGCCTTGTCAAAAATCGATAACGTTGTATAGACATCCATCGATTACTACATTGTCACAACCCTAAGTAATGCTTGAGTCGTAGACTTGACTCATCCTGAGATGGTGAAATTACGACTGAATCAATATTTTCTTCTTAACGTATGTCTGTTATGTCGTACAAAGTTCTGAGTAATTTAGATCCAGTTGTTATCTAATTAGGATTGAAAGATTTCCTATTTTTGGTCAAGTACAAAATGAACACATCAAATTTGAATGAATGTTAAATTTAAATTCTTAGGTATATTTCCTCAAGTTATGTATAAAACAAAACCATATGTACGTATACGAAAATATAAAGAGAGATTCGAAATGAAGTGAGTGAAAAAAATAACAAATAAAACAAAGCCATCCAAATTTTTACTTTAAGTTCCTCTGATATTGACGTACGTGGCGAAAAAAAGAAATTTTTAATAAAGAACACATGCATACAGCTAACAATAAGGTTCTTTAGTGCACATGTTACCAAAAACATGTAGAGCATTGTAGAGTAGCTTTCCCATCGCGTGAGGCTTTCTCCGATGATAAAGGACCTACGACAGATGTCCCGCGAACCCTTCAATCAGTCAATATTTGAATTTGGGAGGTACAAAAAATGAGCATGTGTTGTCTGTGGGAATGTGTGGGACGCATTTGTGCCCAATAATTGACGTACCCGTTTACTGCTTACATTTTTGTTTGGAAAATAATATTTCTGAACTGTTCATAATTTAATCCTCGGCTATAAAGAGTGAGTCATACACTCTTACTTAAAATGTTACAAGCTGTACTGCAGTTTAAAAAAAGACAATTTAAAGTTACTTTCAAACTTTATAATATACTACGTAAAAAAAAGGGGTACCTTTTAACGTTAGTTCCTTCAGAACACAAAACGATACTCATCATTAATCAATTCAAAGAATCACTAAAGCTCAGTCAAAATATTTGTTACAGAGACTCAAGTTAGTCAAATGTTATTATAAATTTTACGCACCTGTTGAAGGGAGAGTACAATAAGATCTGCTGATGGTTACAAATTGATATGTATTTTAATATTTGGAAGGTTATTTTGTTTATAAAATACGTGAAAAGCACACACAATAATAATAAAATCTTACATTATGCTTCATCTAGATATAAAATATGTTTGTTTTGTAAATCGAACTTTTTCTTGTCATAGGATTCCTTAAAATAATTTTAGTCATATATTACAATAATCACTCTTCCTTAATAAGGAGCAGTGACAGCCAAATGGTTGAAACTCGGCCTCCATCAATCGAGGGTCCGAGGTACGAAATCCAGGCACACGCCTCTTTTTTTTCAAATGGCCTAAAAATGGCCTAAAACTTTCTCAATCTGAATCAACACCCGTGTCCAGCAGTGGGACAGTAATGGGTTGACGATGATTAAATTAATAAGGAATATTCACAAAAAATACTTTGAATCAGGTGTGCTATATGTGTATATTAGACATTTAGCTGAAATATAAAAAGTCTCATAAAAATGCAAAAGACAAAATGTCTCTGTCGTTGGTTGTGATAATTATAATATTAACCTGTAAATTATAGACATATTAATAGGTCTAAAATTTTGACATATTAAATTTTGATACCAGTCCAAATGTAATATTACTATACACCAAATTTGTAATTTATAAGCATATTAATAAAATCTAAATTTTGATCATCTTAAATGTTAAGCTACCTGTCCAATTCATTGTGCCCTAACAAAAGACATCAACGCACTTCCTCACCTCTTAAAGGCATCGAGTTACAACACGTGTTTCTCATCCGTTTATTAAAACGATTTCCGGTGCTTCCGGCTTCGATAAATAAAGGGTTGTTTACTATTTAAGGGAACGCCGTAATGATGGGGTGCTGTGTTTTTCTATGAAAGCATGGGATCTTGTTTTTTCTATCCTTCCCTTGACCTAGTTTGTATCAAGTATTGATTTTTTTGACATCCCATTAGCAAGTTATATCAGCTGTTATAATTCTAACTTTAAACATGTAAAGTTTTAGTATATTGATGTATAGATTATGTGATATTGTTAAAAACAAATTACGTATAAGGTCATTGATAATTCCATTTGATTATGCAAATAATTTTGACTTGTAAAATAAATTAATTGTATGTTGTTTTTTTTTTGTATATTGAGAACGCAATTCATTAAATTAACACTATCAATAATGTTCTATTAAAGTCACTAAAATGGTGTTTCTGTTTCGTAAATATATCATATCATCACGTTTTTTTGTTTGAGTGAAAAAATCAAATTTATTATTCTTGCGATACGTATACGGCATTAAAACATTTCATGTGTTCCTTAAATATTCCAACTATACGAGTATAACACGTTATCAAAGTTTGGGTATAAACGTAGAACGGTAGAAATTACAGTTATTTTTCTTAAATCGTACTTAAAGCTCATTTAACCCGATCCCTCTAAAAATCAAGCCTTCCTAAGCGAGTTTTTAGTTGTATAAGGATGAACGAGACAGCGCGTTACGTTAGAGGGAGAAAAAAGCCGGGCAACGTCCTGGTTTGTCAATAAACTTGACCCACATTTCATTGAGAGCGAGTCTTGCAGGAACCTTAGATAAGGGTTCATGCATCACGTCACACTATTTGGTATGACGTCAGTGTCCTTATAATTAAATGAAGCAAATTTGAAACTTTTAAAAATCAGTACTTCTTCATAAATATTTATTGTCATAAGTTTAAATTTTTGTATAACAGTTCTAAATTTTCCTGAAAATTAATGCTTAAATTTATTATTACATCTAAATTTAAGACGTTTCGTAATACGTAAGTTAACACCTTTTCAATTTATTTTTGTCATTTTTATCGAACGAATATGTCAAATACTTATATAAAATATGCCCAATGTTTCAAATAATAAAATGTACGATTTTTTAAAGCTTTTATTTTTTTAAATATATATCGGGTTCAGCTTATGAAAAGCTTATTCTAAAACTAAAATTTTATTAAAACCACTTTATATATCCTTAATCGTTTATTTTGAATATTCAAAACAAATCTATCATAATCGAAACACATGAATAAATGTACATATACATGTGCTACACATATTCATAATCAGTTGTATATTAACATGTGTATGTGCTATACATATTCATACGGTCTCTACATCAATATGGACGCGTCTCTACCGAGGTCCTTGTCCGGCGTAACGGTCTGTCGACGCTCTCCTGACCACGGATTAGGCTCGTATTACTGATGCTGTTTTACAACGTCATTTACTATCTTTTATAGCCTTTCAATTTGAATAACAATTACCATAATATACTAAATTTAGTTGTATACGAGTAGATTGCCATTAATCGTATGAACTCATAATCTAGCACATAGAATATGCCTCAGAATAAATAAACCTAAGAACAAATAACTTATGACAGTTAAAGTTCTAAAATTAATTTGACGCATGCATTCTTTAAGTCATTTTCAATATTTAAGATTTGTTTCTTAGCTTGTTTATTTATATGTCTACGTATGTCGTTTGATTAGTTTTGATGCTATTGTTAGGGAAAAATTTGGGAAGAAAGCTAGAATTATGTACTTATTTATGTCCTGTATTAGTGGTTCAATTTGCAATTGTTATATTGCTTTTGAAATAAAATAATTGTTCTTAATCTACAAGATTTTTAATAATCAAATTAACCACACGAATACTAAACATACGTATCATAAAAAGTAACCACCGGTGAAATTAAAACCGCTTAGGATAACTCAGCAAGCGTATAGTAACAGTTAGTGCTATAAAGTAACTAGATGTGGCTAATAACGTAACGATTTCATGTTTGAAGAGACCAAATTGATGGTCTAAACTACATTTTGACTAGGACATGATTTTTATTTCATAGTATGTTTTCTAAATACATACTTACATATATAAAATATATTACTCCTATAAT
>DWLI01003543.1:0-11715 GCA_018249915.1 Cecropterus dorantes dorantes
GTATGATGTTATCTCGTTTTAGTCCTAAAAGTATCAATTATCAAATTGTGAAATTGATGATAAGGTTAAATAAAGTTAATTATTTAAATATATAAAAAATACTATTAAATTTTTATGTGACGTCATGCAGCGTCAACATTTATTTTTCATTTTTTATTAATCAACAGCCGTTAAATTTTAAAATTAGATTAAGGCTAGTCCTTTATGAACTATTAAATCTTTACTTCGTAAACACTATGTGAGAAAGTTTGCTCACAAATCACTAATTAGTTCGCGTTAAAATGAAAAAGCCGCAAACCGCTAATTTGTCCAAAACTAGATTCCTTGTTGTAGGAAATTATACTAATAATTAATCCATGCTCGGAAACAATTGGACCCAATTACTCGTATGTAGCCCTGACGGGGAAAATTAATTAATTACAAATTAAATACCTATGCAGCAATCATTTAACCGAGGTAATGGATTGATATTAACTATTTAGTAGGTTTTTTTATAGTATGGTAGCAAACGAATATGCAGTCCACGTAATGGTAATGACTACTGCCGCCCATGGACTCTGTAATCAACCAAATATAGTATAATAGGTAAGATCAAAGTCTCCCTCAAGCCACAGATGCGTTGCTACCCCTGAGGATTAAGATGGAATGTCTCCGAAAAGTATGTCTCCCTTGACCTTCAGCCCACAACACAACAGCGCATAACACTGCTGGTACTAGGCAGAAATATAAATAGGTGCTTCCGGAGTCGAACCACAAAGAGTTCTACCACCTTCTGATTTCTACTATTAGATATTTATCTAAAAAGTAAGTCTTCATTAATTTCCTAGTGTTTGATAGAGTAACAGGTCATTGTACTTATACAAACCTATATGTTTTAGTTTGCCAGCTTAAGATAAGAACTATTTTGTTATTAATTTCCATATTACTATGAAATTCAATCGCGTTCTTAGTCGACCTATCATCTCTATATACGTCCAAATAGTGATAAGACCTAAATTGCTTACACTTAGATACTTAGAACACTGCAACAATTAAATTTTTGGTTCCTCGATATATTTATGCTTTAACACAGCAAAAACCACTTAGTATATATTTGCTCGATACATTTGTCAGGCGCTTTGAGTTGCCCTCAATGTTAAAACTTTAAAACTTTAAAAATCATTTGTCATTTAGTGACACAACATTTTTGTTAACTACAGGTTTTAAAAGGGTTATAAAGAAATATGTCAATCATATTTGTCCTTTTCTAATACGACATCGTCACTTTAAAATAGTCCGGTTCCTATCGTTTTTACTGTTCTGCGTGTGTTTTGCTTAATTTATTCTGTGCTTACTTCTTATCTTAACTTCTTACCAACAAGAAATAGAACAATTTAAATTTAAAATCCTTGAATCAATCCAGGGAAAGCGTCAGATGGTGAATTGTCGTATCAGAGGCCAAGACACTCTTTGGGGCGCTGAGCCAATGGAGTCCAAATTTAAAATATTTATCTACTCGTACTTACGTTGAATATCATATATATTCACTGATTTTATTTTATTCGCTATGTTAACAAAACAGCACAAATCTAGCTTGGTCTGAGTAAAAATGTACAAATTGCTCAAAATCTATTCTGTGATACTTATACGTTTTGTATAAGATAAGTTGGGGTAATATCGGAGCTGGAGTCAATGCGTTGCCCGAAATTATAGCCAAACTAGGTCATCTTTATAAAAAAATCGCTGTATCATGCAATTAGACAATTTTCATGGCGTGGTTTATGAGTCGCAAATTGTATAAAATTTGGTCAATTGAGTCTACAATTTCAATTGTACGGCTTTACCCCAGCTCCAATGTTACCCCTACTAACCTTATCTAATTCTTAAAGGAATCAAAATTATTTTAACAATATAGTTAAGTAGGTATGCTTTAAGATGAAAGCACCATGCAATAAATTTAAACAATACAGCATCGACACCACCCGTTTTGAGTTTACCCTTGCGGGACGTACCCTTACCGCTGTATTGGTTATTGTGGGGACCATCCACCATTGTTTGCCTCAAACAAGCAGGTAATTAACAAAAGAGAAAAGTTGAACAATGCACCAGGACGGTTAGCGGAAGACAATATGATTGTCCTTTTGTTTGTTTTCGGTGCTTGAGAGGTTTAATTTATTTGTGTAAACGCTTAGTGTTGAATGGAGCTGATCTACTTGTGTTGAGTTAACTATCATAAATTATGTAAAACGATCATGGTTAACTATGTAGTATGTTTGATGACGCGCGTGGCAGTGCGGTAACCATACCGGTCTGACGCGCAGTGGGTTCCGGGTTCGATTCCCGGCCAGACAGACATACGAATGATGAGTTTAGATTTGTTCTGGGTCTGGGTCTTTGTGTATTCCTCCTTCCTCTGGGTCTTTATGTATGTCCAAGGCACCCGCGACATAGGTGAAAATCCTAGTGCGGCGCTATGAGTGTAGAAAGCGTGTAGCCGTTAAATATTGAAAGATATTTGTATAACTAATTATTTTTAATAATTAATGGCGCTTTGGTGAAAGCGTGTGGATGCCAGCTGACTTACGTATTTTAGTTTTCATTGGCATTGCACCTGTGATCGACCTCAGAACTGCTGTTTTTTTTTTGTTTCGGCTGCAGGTTTTGCAGGCTAGAGCATACCAGTTCTCCACCAGCAATGGGGTGGCATGACTTCGATAAATATAGTCCACATTATAATATAGAATTATCCATGGCTATCCGTGCCAATAAATAAAAATGGTACCTAGCAGATAGGTTGTGTTAGCCACTTATGCCAAATTAACTTAGCTTTCTTTGATCTATTTCTTACCTTACCAAAAAGATTTAACTGAAAACTTTATTTCGCTTCTTGTCCGAACTAACTTGTGTAACATATACTGCTGACCAAAGAATTTATAGACAAACATTGGATACAAGCCAATTTTGTTTGGTGTAGAGAACGTTTGGCTTTCTGAGACTCGCGCAAGCCTTTACTATTCTAGATTGAATCAACGAGTCTAGATTAGCTTTACCAGCATTATGTTAAAGAATTTGCTTCTGGAATTGAAACAGCCAAAAGCATTATTTTTAAATGCTTGCTACATTAAAGTGGAATTATATTTGAACATACTACTTATTTATACGGCGCCATCTACTAGAACTATTTCTTAAAACGGATGCTAATCTAGTGTGCGCTGGTAGACGCTAAAATGCCCAGAAAAATGGAGAAATCCTAAAAAGGCTTCGAAAATCGATAGTTGATTTGTGTCTTTCAGATACGTCTTTCAATTTAAAACTCAATCTATTGATCGATGATCATCTATCGATCTTATCCATGCTCGTTTGATTAAAATGTCTAGAATAACCCAAAAAAAACTGGGGCCCTAGACAATAATTGATTTTTAGAGATTTCGCTAGTCGCTGATTTAGTCGTTTGAACCACTGATTTAACATATACCTATTTCTTATATATACTTATTCTTATATATACATATAAGAGCTTTAAAACTTAACTTACGCTAATATATTAAGGAAATCGGCAGCAACATTAAATACAGACTTTTTAGACTATTGGAGTTTTTTCATCCATTTAAATTCTTGTATGAAGCAGAAAATTTTACTTCCAGTCCGAGCGCCGCGAATCAGCACTATGCCACTAAAGCAAAAAATAAATAATTGCCGATTTTTTAAATCAAAATATATACGTCATTATACATAATAATTTGCTTATAATGATAGTCCTCTGAGGCTAAGAATTCTTTTTACAAATTTATTATGACTTTGGGAAAGTACCGTAAAGTACCGTAAGTGTTAAATAATTTGTAAAAGACCAATAAACTGTCAATGAAAACATTGCGAAGAAACCTACTCGCCTAAAAGTTATCCAAAACTAGTTCTCAATGACGTGTAAATAAACCTACTACCACGGCGTTGCCCAGCGTGGTGGCCTAAACGCATGAAACGAGTCTCCTATTAGATTGACGCGTAAGCACGTGCCCAGCAGTGGACTGTATGGGATTTAAGCCGACAACAACAATATGCAATATTGTTACTTACTAAAAAAAGTACTCGTGCTTCGTTACGGGTTACAAAAATAGTCGCCATCTTTAAATATTGCAAAATATCAAAATAACATCCTATAAGTAGACCAGGTAAATAAGCTTCATCCATCCAAAATTTCATGGAAATCGGACCAGTGGTTCTTGCGTTATTAAGTAACAAGTCGACACACAGACACACCATTTCATTTCTGTATATTATACTAATATATATAGATATAGACTTTTAATTTACGACGATAACATAAAATTTTAAAGAACCTTTTGTTTAAACTACATTTCATTAAACCACATACCGTTAAATCAGTAAAATAAATAGTTAAAGATCAAGAAATATGAACGATAAATCCCATTAGGTGTAGTTCACATACTTTATTGCGCTATTTGTTCAAATAATGACTATCGGGAGTAAAGGTGTTGCTAGATTTATGTGCCTAGGTACCTGACGATAGGACCAAGCTTAGGCAATAAATTAACGCCAACGGAAAGATAAAATAAAGCCGAAAAGTATTGCAACTGCACATACAGTAATGCAACTTCGAAACTGCCATAAATAACCTGTTTCGATGTGGGACGCAGAGTAAAAATATCAGTAGTAGGTAAAGGAAAAGGTGATCATGTAGATCCATACCAGAATAGGACGGCATCATCTACCTGTCGAAAGAGGCAACTGAAAAGAAACATTTGGCATTGCGGACAGCAACAGAGGGATCTCAAACTAAAAAGAGGCCAGTGAACCCGGGAAGGACGGCGGAATGTGTGGTTTCAAGATGATGAAACGAGTGTTCTACCGAGGAGGTACTACCGTTAAGCCTTTTTCTCGCAGAAATGAAGCAATCCGTTTCGTTGGAAGATTATCTTTGTCGGTTCATATGGAAGGACCACTTCAGCATGAATGCAACGCATCTATAATTGACAAGGGCTAGTGAGTATCACTAGTGCTTATCAGCGGTATTTCCCTGCCATCGCAGTTTCCCCGTGGCACATACATGGGTGTAGCCGGGTTTTTTTACTGGCAGGAGCAGATCAAGAATGTTAGGGGGAGAGAGGGTGCAAATTGAGTCTTACATAGACTCGATTGTTTTGATCGTGGTTTTAATATTGTGTATATCACATTAGTATTGTCACTTGCTCAAGTGTGTTCACTTAACGTGCAAATGAACAGGTTCGGGTCATCAACGTAGACGAACGAGAACGAAACGTCGCAGAAGAGCGTAGATGTGTTTTTATTTTCAACTGATCGCTCTACTAGTGGGGGGGGGGCACCTGCCTCCCCTTGCCTGTACCTGGATACGCCCATGGACATATTACACGAAGAACTTTCGCTGATGAGGTCAATGATAATGAAATAGTAGTGCTGTTACATGTATGTATGAAATAGTACTACTAAATTAACCTACTATTCTTCTTATCCTGTGATGGAATAGCAAATTCTTACTGAATCTTCAAGTTCCACAAACCACATGTTTAATATTTCTCCACACTTTCTCCATACAAAATTGTACCATATTTCACCATATTTTAAAAGTAAAATTGCTTCACTGACAGAAAGAAATGAATTATTTTCACCGAAATGTTGTTTCTACATAGAAACGTCTACTACCTACTGTTGAGAATAAGAAATCCTTCAGGAACTTATTATATTTTGTAAATTTTCCATAAATTCATATGCATCATGAAAATTTACCCTTCTTTTACCTACCTACCCCACTTCTTTTACCTAGTTGACGCCATACATAATATTGTAGTTACCTTTGGATTCCGTGGTTATCCACTGTCTTCTTTAGAGTACTAATCCATTTTAGTATCGGCCTGTATCTTCTCTATTTCCTTCAAAGTACCCGAATAATATTCCTAAAATCTCTTCATTCACTACCAAAATATTATCATGCATGGAGGTAGCTATAGCTCTGACAAGGAGGAGAGGATCCCAAAAAAAAAAACAGCTCTGACGCCCAACAAAACAATTAAATATTGCCTGCGACTATAACACACAAGATAGTATATATATTTCTTATATTTATTGTTACTCATGTTTTTCTGAAAGAAATCGGTCTTTAGCGATAAGGCCGCCTTTTGTATTGTTCTCTAAATTAAGTTTGTTTGTTTTTGTACAATAAAGAGTATTATTATTATTTTATTCGCGGGTAATCTATAATATGTAATTTTGGTTACTCTGACCTACCTTTGAAGAGAAAGTTATGTGTAAAGAATGTATGTATTGCGATATTTATACAAAAGTAGCAAAGTTGAATCATTAAAGTAATAAATTTACTTTTTTACATATTATTGGTGTGTGTGCGTTTCTTGAGGACAAATCAAGTAAGATGGATATGAAAGGGGGGTCCGGACCCCGAATTCCCCCCTTATATACATCCGTATTATCATGATAAATCTATACAGATTCCCGTATATATAGCATCTACAATCTATGTAATGTATTAAGTATAATGCGAAATACATTATTTCTTACACTCCGCAAACTCGCGTAATCTTTTAGGTGATTCCCTAAAGAGAACAGAAGTGATTGTATTGTTTTGTATTAGAACAAATAGGAGAAGCAACCTCCACAATAGAACCACAAAGAGTTTCGGATAAAACCTGAACCACAAACCCTTTGGATAATAAAAAGGAATTTGTGATTGGCACAGAAATACTTGAGTTAAATATTAAAGGTAATAAGATTTTTTTAAGAAAACTATTTTTTTTTAATTTTGACGAAATCGGACGTAAATAGGATAACATATGTTGGTGTTGAAATAGCGAAATAATTATCGAGCATAACTAAAAAACCGGCTAAGTGTGAGTAGGATTCGCGCATGATGGGTTCCGTACACTTATCCACAAAAAACCGCAATAAATCAGGTTTGTTGTATCAGATATCACGATTTTTTGTATCACATATCATGTTTGTTGTTGCCCGTCTGAAATATTTATTTTATTCTAGTTTTAGTATTTAGTGATGTACTGTTGTAGCGGCAACAGAAATACAGTATCCGTGAAATTTTCAACTATTTAGCTATCACGGTTCTGGATGATACAAACTGAGATACAAACAGACAGACAGACGGACAGCGAAGTCTTAGTAATAGGGTCCCGTTTTTATCCTTTGTATGCGGAACCCTAAAACGTAGGATAGGGTAAACGTGCGCGCCGAATAAGTTATCTTCCTTTGGGAAGTCGAATAAATTATTATTAGGTCAGATAGATACTTTGATAGTAGATAGGTGTACATCCACAAAGCACGCATGTTAATAACTCGAAAATTGAATTTAATACAACAAATACGATTACCCGAATACATATCAGTATATTAGTTAAATATCGTGAATGGAATTCCTATACTAGTCTAATTGCTTTGAAAGTCGGATTAATTTAAGGCAGATTGTAGGTACAAACTTACTTCGCTCCAATTAGTACCATAAGGGCGTATGTTTCCTTTCTCTGCAACTTAGTTTGGACTTTGGCTCCATTATATAATGTTTATAATCTTTAGAATTTGCTTGTAATTAGGATAGAAGTAATTGGACTGAACGTTTGGAGAGGTGATAATAAATCGAATGTTCTTGATGTGATTACATTTCTCTTGCGATCCGTCTCCGTCAGTCGTTCATTGCTGGAATTCAAAATACTGAGTTGATACTCAGAATTTGATTAATTTTCTTGCTTCACTAAATAAACACTGATATTTCCAATATTAATTTTCTCTGAGCTTAATGTATTTATTTTCGAATTGAAGTCGTTATATCTTTAACGTCCTCTAATAGAGAGATTAATATTATTAATAGAGAGATTAATTATAGGTAATTCAAATAGTTTTTGGAGATATTTGTTCTTGCAAAAAATAATTAAATGAAACCTTTAAAAGTTCCATAATAGTCAGTCCGATGAAAAACGGATCGTTTATACCTATTTATAGGATCAGTGTCACGTCCGTCTATCTGTCTGGAACGACCTATGTCTCCAAATCTATTAGACTTGGACAAAAATAGTTTGAATTTAGTGCGGCCAGAGTTAGACTTATCGATGGAGGTAAGTACAGGATAAATAAAGAAACGAATTCGGAAGAGAAAATTCGGAGACTATTTTATGCGACTTAACTATTTTTTGGAACGGCCCTCTTGATTTTGATTAGCGTGGATCAAGATTTAAGTGATTGTAGGGAACACTTATATCTGTTATGCTGTGAAGCCAAACCGAACAGTTAGTCGTTCCATAGGTTCCAACTTTACTCGCCCAGCATAGGAGTCTGAGCGGCGGCTCCTCGTCCAAAAAGTAGGAGCGGATCGTACTCCGGCGGCCATCGTTGCGGCGATAGTTCAGCGAAGAGAGGCCTGGGACGGCATGATCATCTTCTGCAACGACGTAATATCTGCGAAGAAAGATGCCGAACGTGCCTGAGAGCGCGCTAAACCCGCTCGATGAAAGAGTCGAGGGCTTCCGTAACGCCGTACGGCGCCGCGTCCCTGTAGTTCCGGAATTAGAATAGGGCTAGGGTATCCCATGCCCGTCGTATGAGGCAACTAAAAGCGTCTTCTGGGGTTGCGGGCGGCAAGAGTGGGAGCTCGAACCGTCCAGCCATTCGACTCTGGGAAGGACGGCAGTATGAGTGGTCGAACATCGAAGTAAAGACCAGACGGTGCGGTGGGCCCAGACTCTTAGCTGGGTGGAGCCCGATGAGGCAATGCTCTCAGAGGACTCCGATAGCGTTCCTTTGTTGATCCTGGACTCCGGCCGGCCTTCTGGCTTTGGATTCTTTTCTGATAGTATTTTAGGGTAGTAGTAAATTTGTTGCTTTTGAAATATCACTTCCGGTCTTTTTTTCTAAGAATAGGTATACTCGAGACCACTTGCATCATATTATTGTATCAAATCGGCGAACATACGTACTATGTCAACCCGAAGTAGGAGAGAACCTTTCCCATAATAAAACAAAAATAAATTGTAGGCGAAATAATATGTAATTGATCACATTAAAATTACTCCGTTTTGAAGTCAGTTAAGAACTACGTTAGATGCACTGCACGGTCGTTGGCAACATGTGCTATACACCAAAACAAGTTTAGAAGCCAATCTCAAACTAAAACGTAACATCCTAAACTAGGTCAAAACAGGATGTAGTTAAGTGGCTCTTAAACTACCATTTCCTGATTTCTAACCCGATCGATATGCACGTCTTGTTAACTCGTACTACGAAACTTAGATTACTGTTTAAGTAGGTATCCTAACAAATAAAGGCTAGTCTGAAATAGTGGAATGAAATAAAAATGACATTGGACAAAGTAAATTTTATTTTTCTTATTTGAAATGACACTTGTTTAGAATTGTTGCGTTTTGGAACTCCATGAAACGAAAATGCGTTATAAAAGCATTTGTCGGCGCTGCAACTAGATGGCGCTGTACCCCTTTCTGCTAACGAAACTTATTTTAATGGTGATATTTTTTCAATGGTATTGTTAATAATTTATCCACAAATCACTGATTTTTTTCCGAAAAAAAGTAAAATTTAATTTAATATACATATTTCTGATTAGTGTAAATACCTGTATTGATAATCAAATACAATAATTAAATTACGATTTGTAAAGTTGCATTAAAATAATGAGATCACTTATACTCGTATTCTCACTTATAGTGTAAAGTTATTTGAAACATCAGTCGGCAAATAAATGAATAAATATTTAAATTATAAAAGTATAATTAACCAAAAAATAATTAAGCCGATCAGCGCCACTCAAGAATCGTTATTTCAATAGGCTTTCTCGTCACTTTGTTTATTTCACTGTGTTTTACTGTACACAGCAGAACAAAGATACCATGACAGTGCGAGGGAAATAGTACTATACTAGGTCTCCTGCTGAGTCCTACTGAGTTTAGAGATTTAAGAAACTCAATTTTTAAGTGCTTTCAAAAAGACTGCATAATTTTATAAAAATCCACTTTAGACTTCGGGTCCCTGGGAAGGACGGTAGAATGTGTGGGAGTTTGCCGTCGTAAACACTAAAAGATACGGTGACTGCTAATGCTCACCGGGAAAGAGTCCGAAAGGGGCATCGCGCTTGCAGGACTCCGGTTGCATTTCGTTGGAGAAATTGGAGATCCCGGAGTCCTTCACACAGCGCTGAGTACGGTCACCTTAGTGCGGTAAAAATCCCACATAACCCGGCGTCGCTCTCATAGCATCGGGTACCTTTTAAAGGTTCCCCCTCAAGAAAAAAAAGGTATCAATCCTAGGTACATATAGGTATAGGTATTAATTTGGATTACTCGAATAATAGAAACACGTTACCTACAAACTGAGGAACATTACGAAGTCAATTCGCAACAAAAGTTTGTACTGACGAGGATCGTTCCCGATGTATTTGCAATTTCCTAGGAATTCCCTCATGGCCTTCCCCGTTGAGAAAGAATTTGCTGAATGAAAGATGCCTGGCAAGATGGCGGCGGTCCAGGTAAAAATGCCTTTACGAGGTGCGAAAGCTGAATGGGAGTCACGCAATTCTTTTATGTTGGACATCTTGTGATTTGGTTTTTGCGCACAATTGAAGGTAATTTATGATCTGGTTTACATCGGTGAAATGTAACTGGTTTTGGAATGCGAGTAAGTTTTATTGGAGTAACACCGAAGCTGGAATCCAACCGTACGTGGAAATTGTAGACCAAACTGGCTCAATTTTATAAAATTGGCAAAATTATATATGATGTCATGAAAATTACGTACATGCTTGATATAGTGGATTTTTATAGAGATGGCCTAATTCGGCAACAATTTTTCTCGACGGATTTACCCCAGCTCCGATATTATGAATTCTAATCGAATTAAATGAATTATTTTATTATAAATCTCGTATTGCAAAGTATCTGGCAGAATGCATGTGAAGACGCGTAGATTTAAAAAAAAAATGTGTTGATTAAAAAAACAAAATGGAGGATGTAAAATTATTACATTTGTGCTTTGTGCATATTACAATAAAATGTGAGCGTGGAATATAAGTAGATATATTGATGAGCAGATGTTTCATTACACTACGTTTTGATACTGACGTGCTTAATAAATTCGATCAATGCAACATAGACGTACTATTTAATGAAGCGATTTTTTATGAACAACAAAATCTTATGCATTTATAATCCGGCCAACCTTATATCTACTAATGACGTCACATTCATGGACTAGTTAGAATAATTTACAAAAGAGAACATAGATAGGTTAATAATCTAAGTAATATAATTAGGGTTGCCACCCGTACATTGTAATAAACTATTGTACATTATTTGAGGTAATTGTAGGTACTCTATAATTTTTGAGAAAAGTCAAGTAGATACTCGAAAATTTTTGCGTGAAACAAACATTTCATTACAAGTTTTCTATAGCCAGCTTACTTAGGTAGTGGTAGAATATTTAGTTTTCGCGAGCGCTTTTTTGCTCGTCGAATTACGAACACAGGTGTCAAAGATTATGTAGATTTGCTTTTATTTCTCTGACTTGAATTGTAAAGGTTACTTTCTAGTTATCGGAAATTGAGTCAATGACAAATAAATGCTATTGCTAAAAAAAAGGTGGTAACTCCAAATAATGTCGAATAGTGTCCGACCGAATTTTCGGCCAGCTTCGGCCAAAATCTACCTTTGGCTTCGGTCAAGATGTTTCTAACGAACG
>DWLI01003544.1:0-11714 GCA_018249915.1 Cecropterus dorantes dorantes
ATCTTTGAACGCGGTTTTTATCCACTTTGAAACATCGGATTATGTTGAAACTTTGCAAGCTTATCAAGGACCGATGAGAAGGTAATATTCTATACATATCTCTTTATATATCTACCCCTATAAGGGGTTAAAAGGGGATGAAAGTTTGTATGAATGTCCCACAATTTTGATGCATGCTAAATGTTACTTAGTATTTGGGTTTGTGACCAGACAAGATGTTTGTACATATGATGCGCTAATAATCAATTTTCCTTTCTATAAAATTATCATCGATAAAACTAAAAAAGTAGAAATAAATAATAGTTTAAAAATCTTAAAAAACACGCTTTTGAAACAGCTGAACTAAAAAATCGAAAATAATTCTTTATAACTTAAAAAATAGAGCGATAAATCTTTTTAACGTATAAAAGCGTGGTGTTTATGAGATATTTTAAAATGATAATAATATTTTTCTAACATCCCACGCATTAGTAACGCTTCTAAGTATTAGCGTTAAAATGTTTTCATAAATTACCCATTTACACACATACCCAATTATACATACAGAGCCTCATACAAGACTTACCTATTTATTAATGATGAATTATTATAATGAGTTATCTCGTATTTATTCATCGTTTAAATTTGTACTTGGTTAGAGATCAAACCCAGAATCTTAAGCGTTTTAATCTCATTCTATAACACTATTTACTATTATAAAATATAAGAATATTATTTAAAAGTATTGTTGGATAGAAATATTATGAAAAACATCTTATAATTGAAGAGGCACTGCAATTTATTATATCAATAAATGTAAAGTGTACTTAACGTCGGCGATCTCAATAATTTTTTAATCTCAATAAATTTTCAGAACAGAAATGAAGATCAGGTCAAGTGGAAACATTTAGTCAGCGTAGGATTTTGATGTACTTTAAAAGTAAAAGTACATTTAAAACTCAAAAAAGTCAGCAAATTATAGTAATAGTATCATGATTTACAAAAAGTATTATATTTTTAGAGAACTATCAACAAGCTTGATAGCTTGAAGCTGTTGCCACCAAGATTTTCTGCTTTCCTAGAAACAACCTACAGCGTGTTTAAACGTATTTATACGTTAGCAATTACAAAATCCAGTATTTCAACTACTCTTTTAAAATTATTGTTCTAGTAACATCATCAATGTTTTCCTAATTCGTCCCACACACACTCCCTAAATAAAATAATATGTTAGATACTTCTAAAAGATTTACTTACAAAGCACGTAATGATTGTTTATGAAAAAGGAAATAGCAGTCTTAAATTGTAAAGTTTACTGAGTTGTAAAAAATGTTTAACCAAGTCTTCATATCAACTTGAACGAACCTCACTTTGTGAGCTAAATATATTCATAAAAGATAAAGTTGTGTAAGAAAAGAAGAATTTAACACAAAAAGAAATAAGATCCCATCAAAAACATTCCTGTAAAATTGTAACAAGTCACAACATTTTCGTCGTAAAAACTTTTGAGATGGCGAACAGAGCCAAGCAACTTGTGATATATAACCCAATTTAATGTATTTAAATCAAACTTTTCTCCCCGACTTCTTCCACGTGTTGAAAAATACATCTTTTAGTGGTTACAATCAAGTTGACTCCATAAGTGTTATTCTTTAATTGTCTTTTTAACCAGACTTCGTCAGAAATAGGGTAATGGTTTTCGAGCGTATGTATGTATGTATATTTGTTTGTATGTATGTTTTTTGGCATTTTTTGACATTTTTGGCACGCGCAACAGCCCAAACGGTTTGACGGATTGAGACGTATGACATATCGTATAACATATAAAAAATAGCACTTGGAAGTAGAGAAAAATGGGACTTTTATTTTACATATACTATGATTAGAGCAGGTAGTGCATTGATTGAAGTCCAAGGATGACCACAGGTGGATTGCTAGCTATCCTTTGGGACTGGTTCGCAATGTCTCGTAAAGTACGAGTATATCTCCTATACACTTTTCATACTATTAGTAGGAACAGTTCTACTACCTTGTCTATCGTGTCTATATAAGTAAATGTGGTAAATAAACTGGCAACAATATTCACATAACCTCCTGATGCCATAAGTACCCGAGCCAAAATTGTTTTTATAGGAAGGAAAATTATAAAACATGTTAATCCGATTATAATAATCGTTTTAACGCATTTAAACGTATTAACTCGACGACCACAAATCCGGGAAAATCCAAAATGGTTAAATATGTAAATCAACTAAAAACCGCAATCAAAATCCGCTGAAGCGCGGGGCGCGCCGCGCGAATAAAAACTATAGTACATTTCGTCTCGCATTTACTGACCATTCATTAAAATTACATTTTTAGTTTAAATATTGTGGTTCACATTTAAATCGATATGACATTTAACTGGGTTAATGTTTGACAGACGAAACATGCTCATAAAAACCTATTAATAAAATATATTTAATTTTTAAATGTAGCTTAACGACTGGTTTCTTCGACGGTAATATTTTGAAAACTCAGAATGTACTACTTAAAATCTAGAATATCAGTAGTTAATAAATTTCTATTATAATTATATGTTAGTTTTTTAAGTACTGTTCTGCCGTCTAGTTTAATTTGTCTTATTTAAAGAGTTTTACTCTATTAGTTTCATAAAAATATCGGTCAAACTAAAGACGTAAAAGAAACTATATTTTATTAATTGAGTCATTGATATCTCTGGGTTGACCCATCATTGTGCCGCTGCTGGCACGGGTCTTCTGTCAGGCTGAGAGAGTTTAAAGCCATAGTCCACCGCGCTGGCCAAGTGCGAATTGGTAGACTTCACACACCTTAACAACAAGAACAACAACAACTCATAAACGGTTACAACTTTTAAAGAACTCTCGGATTTTCCTCACGATGTTTTCCTTCACCGTAAAGCAGTGATAATTAACTTGTATTGATATCTCATTACGCCATAATAATTACATCACGACGATGAATGATATCATCCTGCTTACAACCATATAAATGCAGTAAGTCCTATAAAATGCAAATTGCACTACTCGATTCAATCGCTTTGCCGATCTAAATGGTAATAATTCCTAACTGCTGCTACGTACCGCGTAGCTATGCTACGTCGTAGTATTGGTGTAGCACATCGCTACAACGTAGTATTGGCGTAGACCCAATTCGGTAACCTTTATTTTCTTTAAGCCTTTGTACAATTTGGTACAACTTCTTAACAGAACATGTACAATTACCGGTCGTAAAACATATTTCATTGAAAAAGTTCTTTGATGCTTACAATACAGTATGTTAACTATGCCTTTATCAAGTTTACTCGTAGAATGTCACTACCAAAAGTGCAATTAGTAGTATTTCGATCATCATTTTATTAAAATCATACCAGTTTAGGCAGCAGCATTTTATGCACCTATTTAATTGAAAAATTACAAGAATATATATATCCATTCATTTTCATGAATATATATTATTTGAATTTGTTTATGTAATATAAATAATAAGTTGAATAAAATTTTCACCAATTTTAAGATCTTTCTAATTTAGATCAAATATATAGAATACGTTATATTCTAAAATATTTATATAAAATGTCAGTGTCGGTAAAATAAAACACAATCTAGATTGATAGTATTTCGGTAGAACAGATACGGCAGTATCGCTATATTGTAGACCATTATCGTTATCGAGGCTTATCGGCGAGGTCAAGTCGCCTTGTCCATACTTCACGCTTATCGGCTACAAGTGGTTAAGGCTTTTACCTGACGATTTATTGTTCCAGTGGTGTTCGGGATTTGACTGTCAATATAAACAAACTTCGGGCTTTTAATAATTTATTACGGTCACGAAACTAAATGCTTTCATAACAAACATCTTTATTGTAATCAAAACACGCGGCAGCGTGATGCCAAGTTCTGTGGCAACAAAACATTACATATTACAATTTTGTATCAAAACAACTTTTCGTAATGGATGGCTTTATATACTGCTTTTACAATTGTGATTAACTATCAGAATTTCTTGCATAATTCATACCCGTAACCCATACTTAATATTATGATTCCGAAAGAAATTCTACCTGTCTGTTTGCTACGTTGTCTGTCCAAATCTCTGGGTGGCTATAACATTTTATTTATATTAACAGTTTGATGTCTGGGAATGAACCTAGTTGTTTTTAGTTGCTGTGTATATTATTCGGTAAGTTCAATACAGATGTCCATAAAACTTAAAATAAATTTTCTAGGAAATTAGACCCTTATAAGATCCATTTAGCCAAATATAATAGGTGCCATCGTTGTAGAACCGCGAAAATCCCACAAACTTTTAAATATTCCTGTCGTGCTAACTTACATAACATGCGACCAGCTTAGTCCTCACGATCAGCAATGCATCTGTGATTGACTTGAGATTTTTTTCTACTTTAGTTCTTTATAGAATATAGAACTTTAGTTCTATATTCTATAAAGTCTATAGTTGGCTTGCAGACGTTCATGGGTGTCAGTGACTTACCATGGTAGACTACACGCTTGATTGCTATATATGGCAGTAAATTATGTAAGAATAATCATTTCTATATGGAATAACATTTTGTTATTTCAATATGTGAACCTAGTATTATATATAAAATGTGTGCATGGGTGCAAAAGTAGGACGTAGTATTTATATAGAAAATGTTCGCTCGACTATAATCAATAGAGCTTCCGGTGACATTTACTAGAAGAATGGCTTTACTCGCTTCATGGAATGGATGCGACACTAAGGAGCTCTCGTAGATAATAATCTACCTCTGTATATAATCTAACATTGGCCAATTAGTGTTTTATTGATGACCTACAAGTATTCACTTTGACTAAATGCAAGTTAGAAATATATTTATACTTCCGGAACGTTATTTAAATAAATCGTAAAGGAAGATGTATTTATTGGAAAAGTATTTCACTGTAAATAATTCATGTTAAGTAAACTTTTTTATTTTATTTACTTCAGACGTTGTTTTTTTGATTTACTTGTGACCGTCAACTACTTACTGTAGTTTTGAACTTTATGAAAACCTTCATGTATGAATTTACAAAAATGTCTAGGCCTATTTATAAAACACAAAAAACGGAGAAGCTACGTAAAAGCCGTACATTAGGCCTCGAAACACCCACACTGCCGACCACCGCAGGGCAACTTCTCCCATTGAAGTACCCTGTTTGCTTTCCATCTAAAGACTAAACACACAATATGGGCAGTTTCAAACGACCGCTGCGGAGGCAATCAGTGGCTCATTAGCACCGGATATTGGCGGCCTCTAACACAGCCCCCTAATTTGGCCAACACCAACGCCCTTCGCTTCCGGCGAACGCGTATGAGTTTTTATTTTCAAAGGGCTCAGTAATAAACTGATTTCCTTTGTTAGTTAGTGCGGTTTGTTTTACTTATTTCTTTCAACGAAATATATTTTCTGTACGTAACTCATGGACGCATTGTCAACAGACGTTAAAGTGTAAAAAAAAAACACGTTAGTACTCCAAAGTTCATTTTTAGTCTTACTTGATTTGGTAGTTATACATAAACAGCGTAGTTACATACTACAACTGGCTACAAAGCAAGTATCTATTTATATATGCCGATATTTTGTAATATTATATATGTGACAGTTTGTGAGGATGTATATGTGTTTTTAACACTTTCACCCGAAACCTGGATTACCTTTATTATTATAAAAGGATAGTCATCATAATTAAAAGTGATCGAGAGAATAAGCTAGTATAAACTCTATTGAAGAGCAAATCCAAATATATTTTTCAACAATACATGTGATACATATTGTACGATAAATATTGAAACAGTAAACAGTATCTTTATTTTTACACCCAATGATAAATTAAAAAAGAGTGGAGCGCTTTGTTTCAATTAATTTACAGTTATTGTAATCCAAAACTGTTCAGCCTTGTTGAATTAATTTGTAGTAAAACAATTTTTTTGATAGATTCATACAATATAAATTAAATATAATTTTAACTACCTACAACATTAAAATATTACGATTATATAATACTATATGAAATAAACGCTTTCTACACCCATAGCCCCACACTAGGATTTTCTCTGGTGTCGTGGGTACCATGGACACAAAAACGATACATAAACACCTAGATCCTATAAATCTAAACTAATCATTTAAATGTGTGTCTGGCCGGGAATCGAACCCGGAACTCAATGCGTGTCAGACCGGTATGGTGACCGCTCCGCCACGCGAGTCGCCATGCGGGGTTATATCAAAACAAGAATATAAATAGCGTACTAAAATTAGATAATTAATTATACTCAATTTATTTTTACACGAGCAATATTATAATATAATGTAAATAAGTGGAAAATCTCTAATCTCTATAAAATAAATTTATTTTCCTACACGTGTTCCCTCAAGGTTTGTTTCAGTACAAATTAATTAAAAAACGTGGAGCGCTTTTAGGTTATAATTACTTTGAACACAGCGCTTCACGCTTTTTAATCGATCACTGATTTGAAAAGAAACAAGTTTACTGATTGCCATCTAAATATCTCTGTATTTATATAACTTAATTTGTGAGTATTTGCTCACTCTTCAATATAGTTAAAATATAAAATATTAGCATAAATAAAATCTATAGATACAAGTATATAGATATTGTTTCGTAACACAAGTCAATTTTTTTTTTTACAATTTGGAAGTAGCACACGAGTATGCAGTCCACCTGATGGTAGGCTACTGCCGGCCATCTGTAATCAATCCCAGATAATATCATAGTCTTACCTAAAGTTAGTCACAACACAAATGCGTTGCTACCCCTAAGTTAGAATGCTTGATATAGGTATGGCTCCCTTACCGCACTCTTCAGACAAGAATCTCTTCAGACACTGCTGTTATTAGACAGAAATCGATATGGCGATGATGCTTACGGAATCGAAAAGATCTACCACCTTTATATACCACTTTTAATCAAAGCATGTTAAAGTTCTTCAAGTATTCTCTTCGCTTATTTTACCCTAACTGACCTTAAAACCACTTAATTCAGCATAGTTCGTTCGTCCTGCGAAATAATTTAACGTATTTCATCCAATTTAAGCAAGGTCGGTAGCAGGAAATGATCGGCGGGTATCGTGACTGGCGGCGATCAGCGATACGCATCGCCAGCTCACCAGCGCTCAGTATATCTACAAAAATAGTATTCAAACTGGATTTTAGTCAACATTTCAAAATTAGGTCTACGGTCTACTGATTATTTGAAAGTTCTTTTTAAGGTTTCGTACCCAAAGTGTAAAAACGGGTCCTATTACAAAGACTTTCCTGTCCGGTTGTCCGTATGACTGTCACGGTTGGCGATGTTGTCTCCATAGAACCATAGCAGGTTTCTTATATAGTCTATTAGATCTATGAGTCCATGTTATGCTGTCTACATAATGCAGTAACGCTTCATAAAGTCAACTAGAGAAGCTGAAACGCTTTTTTATGAATTGGCAGAAGCAAACGAGAACGCAGGGACATTAATAGTCAATGGTCATTGCTTGCGTCTATTATCCACTAATAAAACCGACAAATTCTACTCAAGATCAAATATTCATTGCCTTGCTGCTCCCTACGAACTACAGCCTAGAAGATTCTATCCGTTATAGACACGAGTAGTAGCGGTGTCACCGTAAAATTAAGAAGAGTTTTAACAAATTAAATTTAAAGTTTCATTTGTATGTGTAAGAAAGTATTACCTGCGACTTAATACTAATAAACTATTATACAAACTTTATTTAAAATACAATCCTTTCTTAGAGGGTGTTTCCATTATAAAATATCGTATTGTTCAAATTTAATTAATTTAACTGTAGAAGTTTATGCTCTGCGATCTTTAGCCTTAATGCTATTTTATAATATTTTAATATGTCCTTTGCCCTTTTTAATACATACTCGTAATCTAAGAAACATTTATTTAATGTAATGTGTTGTTGACAGGGGCGCGGCGTGTAGCGCGCACGATGTGCGCGTGCGCGTGGCGGCTGCACGCCTTCACCGCCGCGCTCGTACTCGCCGCGCATCTTATCAAAGGTTTGTACACTGCTGTAACACTTTCTACACTCATAGCCACTACACACTTTCTGTGTCGTGGGTTGGACAAACACACAAACAATACACAACATACAAAGACGAATACACAAACATCGATACCTAGAACTTGAAATTAATCATTAGATGTCTGACCGGGGATTGAACCCGGTATTCAATGCGTTTTAGACGGGTTTGGTGACCGCTGCACCACGCGGGTCGTCGTTTGTGATACTAAAGTTAGTCAGTAAATAATAAAAAAGCTTTCTACACTCATAGCTCCACACTAGATTTTCTCCTATGTTGTCATGGTAGCACGGACAAACTAAAGGACAAATATACGAACACCTAGACCCAGAACAGATATAAAATTTATTATTCAGACATCTGTTTAGCTGAGGATCAAACACTCACTGAGTGTCAAATCGGTGACTGCTCCGCCTCATAAGACATGTAACAGGAAGGGACTGTTGCCAAATTGATATTGTTCACGATATTGTTCACAAAACAACGAGTTAGTAGCCATCTTTGACTGAGTTTTGATCACAGATCCTGAACACAAAGATAAAAAGCCTTACCGCAGCCCTTAAACTAGAACACTCAAGCATTAAATTCTTGCTTAACGCAAAAATACGTATGATTTTGGGATGGTACTCTTAATTGGTCGGCAGTCGACGGTCCCAACGGTCGGCAATTCCCGGGTCGCATGCAGCCCAACATTATAAGAAACTAAGTCTTTTTTGCCGAAAATTTAACAGTACTTTCTAATATGGTCCACTGTTGTTTCACTCAAAATGATAGTGACCGCTGCTCTAATTGGATGTCAAAAATAAATATGTTTAAAATTAATCTACTATTTAACCTCTTAAGGTTAAAAAGTAGATTTATTTTACAATTATTACGCGTACTCTACAATATCTTAATATTGTAGAGTACGATTTCATTCATATAAATAACTGAGAACAGAGCGATAAATAAGGTAGTAAATTTTACTGTTATATTCAGAACATTTTTTTCCTAGTGTTGATAATACCAATAATAATTAACTAACGGTAATAAAGTATTTAAAAGCCTCGTTGCCTCGAAGTGTATAACAAAATCGAGTTATTCAATAAAACTGTATAATATAAAATAAAATGCCCTAAGCTTCGAACACTGAACGGCGTAGAAAAGTACAAGCTTAACACTCCTTTTAATTAGTAAGCTGTTGTAGTGATCCTATAAACCGGTGTTTTTATCCCCTTCCAAGCACTACCCCATATTACACTGTGAATATTACGACCGCTTTTTCTGACCAATATCGAACGAAGGCTTTTATTCCACTCGCCTCGATAGTCTACTTACTCCCGAGGGTAGGTGAAACAAAGATTGGATTTCCTTGGAGATGTTCCAAGCCCAAAAAAGGTTTGATTACTGTGGAATAATAAAACTACTTTTAAAGTAGTGGAATAAAGACGAATCAGACCTAACGGTGCGATCGGCTGGAGAAAATATTGTTTTATTTTTTGTTATTATATTTAATCCTATGGAATGAATTGATGCACAGTTGATTGAGTATCAAATTAAATGTTTATTTGTTATAAAGTGTAGTACATACGTGTACAATAGGTCTTATACTTAAATTACAGCCGTGTACACTTTGTCAGTTAGCTGACATACAAATATTTACATTTTTATCCAATGGCTTTATATATGAATATCTACTTCTTTATCGCATTATTCTTTCTTGTATTTTATTGAGTATTATTTCGCTGTATTTTTATGGATTTAACATTTATGTTTTTTTTTTCATTATAATAAATTATATTATAAGTGTTTCCTAGCTAAGTGGTAAAACCTAACCTAAAAACTAGCACTGGAAAATACAATTTAATCTAGGCTATTTGTAATATATTCTTCATATCCAAATACTTAGGAATATGTAAGTTAAAAAAACTATCCATGTCACTAAGGTAAAAAAAATCGATTGCTCATACTAGATATTATTGTACCAATTTTCAAACATAGTATACTAGTTCCAAAATGACTAACTTCATTTCATCAATTGTTAGTATTGTAAGTTTCTTAGTATTGTAGTTGTAAATATTGTAAAAAATCAATTCAATACGCTAACCGATCGGTTACAACATGTCGGATATGAAGCGTCCTCAAGAAGCTTGTACGAAGCAATATGTAAAGTAGTGTAAGTAAATAGAGGAAGGCATCGGCCGGAGTTTGCTCCGCTCGTTACCAGCTAATGGATGTTTTGTTGAGTCGAGCGCCAATTTATTTGCTCGGCATACACCCGCCAGAGGGCGCCCGACGGGCAGCTTACATAGGCCCGGCTTCAGACTTATTTAAACTCGAAAAGTAATCTTCTTAGTTCAAGATTTGGTCGCCCTAATTATGTTACTTGAGTATAACTTTTTACTAATTTAATTTTGGGAATGCCAGTTCCATGCCAGGAAAAGTAATGTTTTTCTAAAAATAGAACATTGGGAATTAATATAAGTTGAGTAGCAATTAAAACAACTTATATTAATTCCTTATTAATTAATGTTTTCAGAACTTTACTAGTCCTACAGTTCTTAAACTTGAGCTTTCCCAAAACATGAATAGAAATAAACTAGAACTTTCGGATTGTTTTTGTAAATATAAGGTTAAGCATTATCATTTACTTATCTTACTATTATTACATTATTTATTTACCACGTTGTGTTTACTTAGTCATTTATAGCGACATATTGCTGTTAACCTGGATATTCTATATTTACCAGTAACATTTACATTAGTAGGCTCAATAAACCCGTAAATATTTCCAAAAGTAAGTGTTTGTATAAATTTGGGTCACCTGGTGGACATGGCATTAATATATTTTTACTAAGACCTTTATTATCTGGTTTGGCATTGGTATAATAATATTTTAAGTCTTATAGTCTTAGGGTTTTATATATGGAAGGTGGTAGACTGAGTATAGTTCGACCGGGGAAGGACGACCGCCACACCAATGTATAGGATGATGCAATTCTTGTTTCGGTGGAAGGTTGTGGTTACCGACTCACTTATATATGAGGCCATCTCAATCCTCGGGAGTAGCAACGCATCTGTCATGGAGTTTAGATAGAACCCCTGTTCTATATGAAGATGCTTACAGATGTCCATGGGTGGCAGTCACCACATCAAGTGGACTGCACGCTCGTTTGCTACTTCAATCTTTTAAAAAAAAGTTAGAGCCCAAATTTTTCAATTCTTAAACAATTTAACAAGGATAAAACTATATATATAACTTAAAAATAATTAAATTGGACTTATGCGGTTATTGCAAAGCAGCTATATGTATGTACCCCTACAGCCTCAACGACTTTACGGATTTCGACTCATGTTGTGTTGTCGTATACATGTCGGAGTGAAAAAAAAAAATTTTTAAAATGGCCTACCTAATTTATATGAAGTGGATTGCATATATCACTACCTACGATCATGTACTTACCATCTGGTGGACTGCAGTTTGCTAATTTAATCTAAAAATTAAAAAATACAAATAAAGCGAATGACGAACGTAGTTCTATTACTATTTTCTGTATTTTTTGTCTTAAAAAAACCGCCTTTCTTCTTGTTATACGTTTCATTTCTTATTTTTAAACTATGAGGATTTTTTTATAAATGTATTCAATTTAATAAAAAAATA